>CABFPE010000936.1:77814-91021 GCA_900660155.1 Hofstenia miamia | reverse complement strand
ATTGTTCAGTAGTGTTTGTGTTATCATGTGGGGGCCAGACCATACTGTTTTCAACTTCCAGACTTGGTTTGTGTCTACAAGTTTAATCAGTGTGAATGCATATACTTTATTGCCTACCTTATGTGCGTGACCATAGATTTTTTTATTATAATTGCATTGCTGTCTCACTGCCAACTTTTTTATATTGTGGCACATCGTTTCGTGAATTCCTGTGATCTGGTTTTTTAATTGTTGTCATATGCTTTGTCCAATTTTCTGCTGTAGTTGGTGTACTGCATCAAGAGCAGGGTTGCCACCTCCCTTCCAAACATGGCTTTGAATGGTGATACTCCAGTTGTTGCATGTACCAAGGTGTTGTAATAGTATTCAATCATTTCAATAACCTCTCTCCATCTGCTTCCTCCTATTTGTGTTGTTGCTACTTTGATTAGCTTAATTAATGTTCAATTGAGTCATTCCGCTGCTATGTTGGGCTGCAGATGATAGGCAGTTGTTTGTTCACTTGTGATTTCTAGGAGCTTCGCCATTTCTTGAAAAAGTCCACTTTCAAATTGAGGTCCTTTATCTGTTATGATTGTTTCCATTGGTCCCAATCTCAGTATCCACTCTTTTAAGACTATCTCAGCTGTGGTGTTTTGCATCAGGACCATCCTTGCATATTTGGTAAAGTTTTCCACCATTTCCAGTAGGTACTGATAGCCTTTGGCATCCTTCAATAGCATCTCCAGATCTATATGGACTATTTCAATAGGTTGAGTTGTGATAATTTTTTCTAGCAGTACTTGCTGTGTCGGGAAGTGCTGTTTGTTGTTTAGAAGGCATGTCATGCACTTGTTGATGATGTCTTCCATGACTTTCCTGATGGCTGTTTTTATGAATCATGCATTGAACATTTTCTCCATCTGTGTTATTCCTAGGTGACCCTTCTCATGTATCTTCCTTATCAATTCCCTCTTGAAGTAGTCGGGTACCATGATTCAGTTATTCCCAGCTTCGACGTATAGTAGTCCATTCCTGTTGATCTTCCATTTGTAGTGTTCATAGTATCCTGCCATTGTTTTAGATAGTGTTGTTCAAGGCTCCTAATCTTTTTTATAATCTCACCTAGGATTATATCGTCTTTTTGTTTGTCCACTATCTCTTGTTCCATTATCTCCTCTCTTATGAGTATCAGTAGTACTGCTTGACCTTTGTTATCCACATTTATCTCTGGTAATTCCTTGTATTCTGTGTGTGGCAGGAACTGAAATTGCTTCTTTTCTCCATCTGTTTCACTGTGTCTCTTTGGTATTCTGGAAGTGATGTCCAAAAGTCCGCTTTGTTGTGTAATGTGCCTTTCCTATGTTCAATTGTAAATGTGAATTCATTTAGGTATTCAATCCACTGAGATACTATTCCGGACTTGTCTCCCAAGAACTTCTTCAGCTAAGCTAATCCACTGTTGTCCATTAATACTCTAAATTCTCTTCCTATAAGGAAATATCAAAATTTCTTGATGCTCTCAATCAGTGTGAGCATTTCTACCTTGGTGGAGCCATAGTTCTCTTTGCTTGCTCTTAGCTTGCAGCTGAAGAACTGAATGGGTACTTCTTTCCTGTTTCTTGTTTGTCCCAATGTTGCTCCAATTGCTACTTTCCTTGCATCACAATCTAGTATGAATTTCTCATTGTAATCTGGTGTGTTGAGGGAAGGTAATTTTGCAAGTTCCTCTTTGATGTTGTCAAGTTCTTCTTGCTCTTGCCAGGTCCATATGAATGGTACTGACTTTCTCATCAATCGGGTCATCTTCGCAATTTTTCCAGCTATATTTGGAATAAAGGTTCCGTAATAATTGAAGAATCCTATAATTCTCTGTATATCTTTTTTGTTGTTCAGTTTTTCTATCTTTTGGATCATTTCTTTGGCGTTGTCCTTCTTGCATATTCTGCCTTTCTCTATCGTTCTTCTGAGGAACACTATTTTCTCTTTCAAGATATTGCACTTAATTCCATTAATCCAGAGTCCCACGTTTTCTAGAATCATTAATGTCCTCTCCAATTTTTCCAGGTGTTCTTGAACTGTATCACTTGTGACTATGATGTCATCTATATAGGCGTCGACTCCCTCTTCCATTCTATGTGTCTTGTTCTTCAGTACCTTCGTTATATACCTCTGAAATGTTGCTGGTGAGTTTCAGAGTCTGAATGCCATATATATCCATTCGAACAGCCCGTATGGGGTTATGAATGCTGTCTTCTCGATGTCATCTTCCCCATCTTCACTTGCCAGTAGGCCTTGCATAAATCCAAAGTTGTAAAATATTTATGTTTACTGGCTTTGTAGAGCATGTCTTCTATCTGTGGTAAGGGGTATGAATCCTTCTTTGACACCTCATTTAGTTTATGAAAGTCAATACATAGATGGTACTTATTTCCCTGTTTTATGAACATGGTTGGTGCTGCGTACAGGCTCTCACTTGGCCAAATGATTTTGTTGTTGATTAGTTCTTCCAGTATACAATTGTATTCTTCTTTCAACTGCTCAGGCACCCTTCTGACTGGTAGTTTGATAGGTTTGTCTGTCATTGTGACAATTTTGTGCTTTTTGCCTACTGCCTGGCCTACACTTATCTCTCTGTAATTGAATATACATTTATGTTTCTCCAGGAGTGTCCTTAGTTGCGTGATGTCTCGTTCTTCTAGATGTTGATAATCTTCATCATTTATTTTGGGTATCCTGTATGTGTCTTCTTCTTCTGCTTTCTTCCCAAAGCCCTTGAATCAGCTTTTGGGAGTACTTGCGACTTTGATAGTGTTCATCCACTTGCCCTTGAGTCGGCCATGTGGAGTACTATCTGCTTTCCTTTGCAAGTCCTTGAATTGACCATGCAAATTACTCGCTCCATCTTCATCTTCCATTGCCTTCCAGATGAGTCTGATTTTAGTTTTGATGTATTTTCCATATATTCTTATCTGAGATCTTTTCAGGTTAACATTCTGGTTTGTAGCTTTGAGAATTGGTATCCTTCCTTTTCCATGTTTTATCGTACAGACACTAGACAGCATTGAAACTTGTTTGGTATTAATGCCTTTGTTGTTGTATAGCATTATATTGGCTGATATAGTGTCTTCCATCTCAATTGTGTGCATTTTCCACTGATGTGGCTGTAGATGGATTGTAACATCCTCCACCTGGCCTATTTGCACTGTGTATTATTGTTAATAACTATCACTCAGTAAATTGCAGGTGAGGAGTTACCAAATTGTTGAACCACCAAGCTTTTCCTCTGATATTAACTAGTTAGGCTAATTGAGTACTAATTATCACTATTTAGGTGATGAAGCTGTGTGACGTTTCCTCTTCTTCTCTTCTGTGGGCCACTGCCCAAAGCTGATCTCCACAACACAGTTCCCCTCCTTCATAAACAATGACTGAATCCACTGCACCATCTCAGCTCAACTGGAACTAATTATGTGTACCTTACTTTAGCTCAGTGCGTGCACTCATGTCAAGTTGTAACTGACTTAAACTCAATTTTGTAAAGTGTTTGTTGATTTGATTAAGTAAAGCAACCGGGCATTGACACTAACTGCATTTAAATAATATTAAGGTAGCCATTACCGTAAAATTATTGGCTTTGTAATTTAATTAATAAGATTGCAGTTTCCTATACTTACATTTAATAATGATACATGTAAGGTCATTTATTCAGTTGATTATAGTCAAGTCTCCTACTATTAAGAATATATATATTCCTAGGGTTTGACTATCCAGTCATTTCAAGCATTAATTATTTCGTACATGTATAGATTGATAGTCAGACTAGGCAAGAATCGAAAAACTCCTAACTGTAACATAAGTGCGGTTTCATGACTGGCACAAGGACCCTTCAAATCGATCCCGTGATGGAATCCAGCCACTACTCAACACAACTTGCCTAGCTGCACATTTTATTAAATAATCAAACCAGATAAATGAAGAATGAAAATAAAATAAACTCTGAAGAATTTATTGTTCATCAAATTTCTCGTTAAATTCAAAGCTATTTATTTAAAAATTCTAAAGTACCTGCTGATTTTGAATTTCAAATAATTCTTCTGCCAATATGGCTGTTCATATGTAAGCGTAATTTCACTCGTTGCAATTTGTCAAATGTTACTTAATCAGCTAACATGTTTTTCTTAATTTGCACAATATTGTAGCTTGGTTGCATCTTACAAAATGAATAGAATAATTAACTAAATTTTACAATCATATCTCTGATTATATTTAATCACTATAATCATTCGACATTAATCTTTTGTTTGCAGCTATTCTTTTTGGGATGATGCTACAATTGGTCAATCCACACATTAACTCAAAACTCTCAATAAGATATATTAGTAGGAACACATGCTGGTTTCTCACCAATGCCACATGGGCACAATCACAGGACTATGAGTACATGTGTAGTTTCAGAATTAACTATACCACTGTCAGGGGAAAGTCTGATTTAAAAAATTCTGTGCAAAAGTATTTTTTTACAAGTATCCATACCACTGTCAGAGGGATTTATTGTTACAAAGAAGATGTTGAACCCTATCAAGAAGAGATTGATTTAATTGCTGATGGAAATCTTATTTTGTAGTGCAGTAACAAAACCAGAAATTTTTTTACACATTAATGCAGAAAACCTTAACTAAACATTAAATTCAAGGAATCAAAGGCTGAATCCCCAGTTTTACATGTATTTTGATATTGAAATCAATCTAAGATATTGCCACCATCATTTTCCTTTAGATTGTTGACTATGCCTCCATGATAATATATAAATTCAATAGGCCAAGCTAACATTAGTTGACAAGTACTAATTAACTCCATGTTACTCAAGATAACAAAAAAGCATAAAATTGCTTAGAGATGCTTCAATAATTAATTGAAAATTTGAAAATAAATAAGTGTTCAAGGATTAAATTCACCCCAGCACTACCCCACACATCCTGAGTATTGAATAAAAACCCAAATTTAAGTGCATATTTGGTAAAATTCAGCAAAAATAATACTTGTATAATAAAAACCGTAAAATCAAAGCATCCATTTTATAGCTGAGTATAAAACATGGTTAGATTGACCAAGCTTTAATTTCAATTTACACTCTCCAACCAGAATAACCATTAATTTGGTATATTCTTTAATGTAATATGAAAGAAACAGCTTTTCTAGTATAAAACATTGCCAACCATATGTAAAATTTAATAGCTGATGTAGCATCATCCAACATAAATCAAAAATAAGCTGCAAATGTCAAGCAGAGTGAGAATAAGATCAAAGAAATGATGATTAGAAATATTGTAATTAGATCAATTCGATTAATTTAGATTTATTTGTATTTTGCAACCAAGAAACAATATGTGTCAAAAAAGAGAGATTAGTATTGGTTGATAAAAATACTTTTGACAAAACAAGGGGGCAAAATCACTTCCATTATTTTTAGCTGCCATCTTGGCAGACAAAAAGTTTAAATTTGAATTGACAGGTACTTTTCTGAATTTACTATAAATAGATTAAAAACATTGTAAGAAGTTGGTAAAGAATTTTATTTGGAATTCTTATTTTGTTCTACTATAATAGTTTGAATATTTAATACAATGTCTGTTGAAGCATTAACATCTGGTTAATTTGGCAGTCTGTTTGACAAGCTATAATAGGGTACACATAAACTGTATTGATGAGCTGAGAGGTGACACTAAACCAAATGGAGTAAGTGGTAAAACTGGATGTGGAGATCAGCTTCAGGCAGATGCCCATCATTGATCATTGGATAGATTACCACATGGCTTCATCACCTAAATAGTGAATGGTTAATTCTAGTTTACTTTATGTTAACAGAAACAACAGCCAAGTGATATGCAATAAGGAAATCCTTACCCACAGTAACACGGCTAGTGTTTTACAGTAACAGTAGATATATAGTGACAATGCCTGGTAGAGGATATTACATGGCAACCATGACAGCCAAGAACAGCAACTCTAAAGAAGAAACATTCAGTGGAACTACCCACAGACAATGACAAGAGCTACAAGTGCAAGTGAAAACAAGCAATAAACCATTACAAGGAAAAGCAACTAGTCAAGAGAGAGAGTTACCCAAAACCAAACAGAAGCACTTTAACAGGATCCTGGAATCACGATCAAGAAGATGGAAGACCACTACAAACCAGAGAGAAAAAATGACAAAAGGTAAAAATGGTAGTGCAAAGAAAACTGCGATCAAGGCAGTGACTACTAGAACAATACGATCATCACCATACTTTGGTGAAAACTCAGCCACAGACACGGAATTGCAATCCCTCAATTCACCCCCAGAAACGAACCCCCCAGATACAAACCCACCAGACATAATGGATATGCTAAGGAAGAGCCAGGAAAATGAGGCACTCCTAAAACATGAAATAGAACAATTAATTAAGAAAGTCAAAGAAATGGAATGACAAAACAAAAGGATACTGAATGAAATCATATTAAATATGGAGATGCGGCTAGATGAACAAAGGTAATTATTCCAAAACGAGATCAAAGCCCTCACCCACCAATTATCAGAGTCCAATAAAAGGTTTTTAGAGCAAAACCAACAATGGCAAGAGAGAAATCAAGAACTGGAGAAAACAAACAGGCAACTAATCAAGGACAACAATCTACAGGCAGGAGAACTAGAACAGCTGAAAGACAAATTAAGAATATTACAGTTGACAGAAGAAGAAAATAGGAGCAGCATGCAAACCCATGAAATATAATTTCACTCCAGAAAAGAAAGTGAGCTGCGGGCACCACAGATACCAGCCCACAAAGAGGTAACATATGAGGAATCAGACAAAGACTCAGACTTCAAGAAACAGAATTTCATTAATGAAATCACAAAAGCAGTGACTACACAACTGCAAGAAGAAGATGCCATAAAAAACCACAGGAAACCTAAATATGAGGACTCAATCTTACCACAATTAACAACCAGCAATATGATACCTTGTAAGGCAACCCTACCCAAGTTTAATGGAAGGGTAGACGGTTATAATCCACAAATGTTTGAATTGACGATGGTGGAGTGAAAAGTGAGCCAACAGGCAGCAGTGACAAGTCTCCCATTATACTTAACAGGGGCAGCTTCCCAACACTATTTGCTCTTGGATGCAGAAACAAAAAGAAACTACCAATTATTAATTGGAGATTTTATGAACTACTATGAGAATGAAAGCTTTAAAAATCAATACCAAATCATTCTAAATGCAACAAAGATGAAAAAAACCAATGACATTCAAAATTATATGCAACAAGTTGAACAATTGCTAATGCTCAGTTCAAGAGAAAACAGACATTCTAAATACAATTACTTCTTGCACATTTTCAAGGGGATGTCTGAAAGCATCAGAACACAGTTTGAAGTCAAATGCAATGTTGACAATAAGTTGGAAAGAATGATTAGAAAGGCGGATGACATACAAGCAACCATTGAAAACAACACCCAGATATACAAAAGGCCGCATGGCATAGAGAAGGATGAACTTGGAGAAGCAACCTCAAACCATACACCCCCAATAAAGCCTTTACAGAAAAAAAAAACAAGAAAAGATAATAAAAGAGAAAGGAAAAGACGGGAAGACTAGAAAAGTAAAAGTGAAAGACATCAAATGTTATGGTTGCAGACAGAAATGACATAAAAACCAGAATGCCCAAAACAGATAAATGTAATTGAGCATGACGAGGCTTACTATGACAAATAGGATGTACTACAAACAGAAGACAAAATCAATGAAGTATTGCCAACTGACAAGGAGTCAGAAAACTAAGTAGAGTGATGACTTGTAACAACCATGCATCAATAATGTTCCTGACAAACCTCGACATGATGAATATGATAACAATAGCTATTAATGGAGTAATGATGAAAGCAACAATTGACACCAGAGCAGCAACGTCCATAATTACTGATAAATGCGCTATAAAGTTTGGATTCAAATAGGAAGACTTGAACTGTTGCAATAAGAGACTAATTAATGCATCAGGAGATTGTATCAATACAAAAGGAATGATAAACATAGTACAAATGAGAATCACAAATACAACATTTGAACAATCTTTGGTGGTGGCAGACACACACAGTAATCTTTTGCCATATGAAGTCATATTAGCAATGGCTTTTTGACAAGAAATGGATGTGTTATTAACTATGCTAACAGAACCATAAAGGTAAAAGAAGAAGAGATGGAGATTGAAGAAGAACAAGGGAAGCAGAAATTAATTACATTTCAACTGCAAGAAGACATCCACCTACAGCCACATCAATGGAAGATGCACACAATCGAGACAGAGGACACTGTAACAGCTGACATAATGCTGTATGACAACAAAGGCATCAACACCAAATGAATATCAATGCTGTCTAGTGTCTGTACAATAAAACATGGAAAGGGAAGAATACTGATCCTTAATGCTACAAACTGGAACATTAACCTGAAAAGATCTCAAGTAAGAATATACGGGAAATACATCAAAACTAACATCAGACTCAATTGGAAGGCAATGGAAGATGACGATGGAGCAAGTAATTTGCATGGTTGATTCAAGGACTTGCAAAGGAAAACGGAGAGTTGACGAACACCATCAAAGTCGCAAGTACTCCCAAAAGCTGACTCAAGGGCATTGGGATGAAAGCAGAAGAAGAAGACACATACAGAACACCCGAAATAAACAACGAAGACTACTCACATCTAGAAGAACGGGAGATCATGCAACTGAGGACACTGTTAGAAAAACATAAATGTATATTCAACTACGGAGAAATAAGCATAGGGCAGGCAGTGGGCAAGAAGCATAAAATAGTCACAACAACAGACAAACCAATCAAGCTGCCAGTCAGAAGGGTGCCTGAACAGATGAAGGATGAATATAATCACATACTGGAAGAGTTAATCAACAACAAAATTATTTGGCCAAGTGAGAGCCCATATGCAGCACCAACCATGTTTGTAAAACAGAGAGACAAGTATCTTTTATGCATTGATTTTTGCAAGTTGAACAAAGTGACGAAAAAGGACTCATATCCTCTACTGTGGATAGAGGACATGCTCTATGAAGCCAGTAAACACAAATACTTTACAACACTAGATTTATGCAAGGCCTGCTGGCAAGTAAAGATGGAAGAGGACGACATTGAGAAGACAGCATTTATAACTCCATATGGGCTATACAAATGGATATATATGGCGTTTGGACTCTGTAACACACCAGCAACTTTTCAGAGGTACATCACGAAGGTACTAAAAAATAAGACACATAGAATGGAGGAAGGGGTGAACGCCTATATAAATGACATCATAGTGACAAGTGACACAATCCAAGAACATCTGGAAAAATTGGAAAGAACATTGACAATTTTGAAAAATGCGGGACTTCGTATTAATGGAAATAAGTGTGACATTCTCAAAGAAAAAATAGTGTTCCTCAGAAGAATGATAGAAAAGGGAAGAATATGCATGAAGGATAATGCCAGAGAAATGATCTGAAAAATAGAAAAACCAAACAATAAAAAAGACATACAGAGGATTATGGGATTCTTCAACTATTATGGAACTTTTATTCCTAATATAGCTGGCAAGACAGTGAAGATGACAAAATTGATGAGAAAATCAGTGCCATTCATGTGGACTTGGCAGGAGCAGGAGGAACTTGATAATATCAAAGAAGAACTGGCGAAATTACCCTCCCTCAACACACTGGACTACAATGAACAATTCATATTAGATTGTGATGCAAGAAAAGTAGCAATCATAGCAACATTGGGACAAATGAAAAATGGAAAAGAAGTACCCATTCAGTTTTTTTATCGTCAAACTGAGGGCAAGCAAAGAAAAACTACGGCTCTAATAAGGTGGAGATGCTTGCATTGATTGAGACACTTCCTCATTAGTAGAGAATTCAGAGTACAAACAGACAATACCTGATTGGCCTGGTTAAAAAAGTTCTCTGGGGATAGGTCTGGAATAGTGTCACGGTGGATCGAATACTTAAATGAGTTCACATTCATGATTGAACATAGGAAAGGCACATTGCATAACAACGCGGACTTCTGGACATCATTGCCAGAATACCAGAGAGATGCAGTGAAAACAGATGGAGAGAAGAAGCAATTCCAGTTCCTGCCACACACTGAGTATGAAGGACTGCAGAGATAAATGTGGACAAGAAAGGCCAAGTGGTACTACCAATACTAATGAGGGAAGAGATATCTGAACAAGAAATAGTAGATAAACAAAGAGATGACATAATCCTTGGTGAAATCATAAAAAATATAGGAGAACCTCAGACAACACTATCCAAAATAACAGCAGGATATTATGAAGGGAAAATTAACAGGAACGGATTATTATATGTTGAAGCTAGCAATAACTGGATTGTGATACCTGACTACTTTAAAAGAGAACTGATACGAAAAATAATTGAGAAGGGTCATCTGGGAATTAACAGATGGAGAAGACGTTTAATGCAAGGTTCATAATGACAGCCATAAGGAAAGTCATTGAGGATATCATTAATAAGTGTATGACATGTCTCCTTAATAATAAACAACACTTTCTGACACAAAGGGCGCTGCTAGAAAAATTATCACAACTCAACCTAACGAAATAGTCCACATAGACCTGGAAATGTTATAGAAGGACGCAGAAGGCTACCAATATCTACTAGTAATGGTAGACAATTTTACTAAGTATGCGAGGATGGTCCCAATGCAGAATACCATAGCAGAAACCACAGCAGAACTAGTATTAAAGGAATGGATACTGTGACTCGGGCTAATGGAGACAATTATAACAGACAAGCGGCCCCAATTAAAGAGTGGACTTTTTCAGGAAATGGCAAAACTCCTGGAAATCTCAAGTGAGCAAACAACCACGTATCACCTGCAGGCCAATGGAGCAGTGGAGCAACTCAATCGGACATTAATCAAGCTAATCAGAGTATCAACAACAAGGATAGGGGGAAGCAGATGGAGAGAAGTCATTGAAATGATTGAATATTACTATAACACCTTGGTGCATGCAACAACTGGAGTCTCACCATTCAAGGCAATGTTCAGAAGAGAAGCAGAGACCCCACTTTCAATGCAATACACCAACTACAGTGGAAAGTTGGACAATGAATATGTAAAACAATTGAAGAGCCAAATCACAGGGATTCACAAAATGATGTGCCACAACATAAAAAAAATCAGCGGTGAGACAGCAACGCAATTACAATAAAAAAATTTATGGTCACACACACAAAGTAGGAGATAAGGTATACACATTTACACTGATCAAACTCACAAACACAAACCAAGTCTGGAAGTTGAAAATGGTATGGTCTGGCCCCCATACAAAAACACAAACACTACAGAACAATGAATATATGTTAGACAATAATAGACTACTACATTTTCAAAACTTGAAGAGAGCAACAGCAGACATTGAAGAGACAAAGATAGATGAGAATGCTGAATTCAAAATATGCCGAATTAATGGCAATGAAATTATATATGATATGTATGATTTAGACAGCCTACACGATGATAACTTGAGCCAAAAAGTGCTGCCCCAGATGACAGCAAGAAATAAACCTATATATGACCCTGAAATATGGGATATAAATTTACTAACTGCATTTAGGAAATTAGAGGAAAATGATGCACCCACTGATGAAGAAGAGAGTGTGCAGAAATCAACAACCAGAGGAGCTCTCAACCACGAACAGCAGAATTACAGTTTGAAGAAGTTCTCAAACCAGATGTCGACTCAACAGCAGAAGGGACGAGAACAAAGAACCGATGAATAGACGACGTAGTGTGAGAAGGCGTCCTAGTAGTCCCCAAGGCTGATTCAAGGGCAGGGAGACCAACAGACAAGAAGCCTCTCCCATCAGGGATCTGCACTGCTGATTCAAGGGCACACAGAAAACTGGTGCACAGCTCAACTTTCCCTCACAAAATCCACGATGCTGATTCAAGGGCAGTGAGACATGAGGAGTTGCAGGGGAAGATGTAAGTGGTGGAAGAACCATGGAGATGCGGAAGCAATTCAAGGCTGATGTTATCCCAATCTGAACCACAACTGGTCAAGTGTCAATAGGAGTAACTGTGAGCTAATTCAAGGGCGAATCAGTAGAAACTATTAGCACAGATTCACAGTCTTTGGACTGTGAACCTAGCACCCGCAAACTACCACTAAGGATGACTCAGCTACACACCTCCTTGGAAACTACTTTGGAGAGAACTGTACGATCAAGAGAAAGATAAAAGCAAATGTCTAAAATTGATGGAGGAACCCTACATCCTTACTTTATTGGAACATTGAAAATGCATTACAATGTGTTCGCAAAAATATCCCCAGAAACGAAAGCACACATACAGAAGAAATGTGATTATAAGCTACCCACAAGAGATAAATGAAACATTAGAGAAACTGTACATGCAAAGCACAATGCACATCATATTCAATGATGATTTCACACTGGACATGATGCAAGCCATAATGGTGTATAAAGACAAAATAGCTGAAATACTGGAAATAAACATTGATGAAGAAAACCTTACGATTATACATGTACTGAAACAAAAAGAATACAAAAAAAAACTTGGAGAAGAAAATAGATGAAATGAAGAGAATGGCAAGAGTACAAAACATTAGAGTAGTAATTATCACAATAGCAACGAACAAAGACATCCCTGAGCACTTACAAGAAGCATGCATGCTAGCCAAAAATATCTTCCCATGGGAGAGAACACCAAGAACTACAAAAATCCCAGAACTGATATGATTTGACCTACAGATAGATTACTGGGCGCAAATCTACAGAATTATTGTAGTTCCATGCAGACAAACAAAAACAATAGAAAACACAGATAGATAGAAAAGGCCAACACACTATTCATAAAGTGCAGTCTGACACAATGACAAGAGCATCTACAGCAAATCCAGACAATATGGAAAAACATGAAACTACAACAAAAAGTAGAGGAAGGTTGGTCAGAGATAAAAATCGAAGCACAATCACAGAAATTTCACAAGTTGGTAGAAATGGCACTAAGAGAAGTAAACAAAGCCTACAATCTCAACATGGCAGAACAACAGTGTAGATACTAGCAATATTCACAACTGAAGAGGCAGAATTGAAACTCCTGATCTTGCAACACATCTGCCACAAGTTAGCAAAAGTGAAA
>CABFPE010000936.1:63862-74151 GCA_900660155.1 Hofstenia miamia | reverse complement strand
GTGCTTACCTGAATGCCACTACAAATAAGTTGATGGTAACCAAAAGATTCCTCATCTTCACAATTCAGATAACATTTTGAGCAAGTTGCATGATATTTATTCTGAAAAGTACATTCTGTTTTCTAAAATCATGATTTTTAGTACATTTAATTAATTATTTCAGACATTCATTACAGAAAAGGCAATAGCTTACTATTTGGTGCTTAGCACTGCTTACATTTTAGAAATTACAATGTCCTATCACACAATATGTTCTATCACATTAGCAGAACCCTAATTTACACCTCAACAACATGGCAGTCTGAGTATTTAACCTCTTTAAGCAAAAGCATCAAAATATGCTTAAGTAGAATAAGTTGTTGAAATTTCACAAGCAGTCACTTAAGCAGTTCAAAACTAACAACTATTAAGAAATAATTTCATATATTGCTAACTCAATAATTACAAATTTTTACTTTTAATAATTTTGCTCAATTAGCTACTATGATTAAGAGTTTTGATTTCCATTTAGCTAACTATTGATCCTTCTCTTATATGTAATAATGTAATATCCTCTACCAGGCATTGTCACTATATATCTACTGTTACTGTATAACATTAGTCATATTACTGCGGGTAAGGATTTACTTGTTGCACACTGCTTGACTTGTTGCTTCTGTTAGCTTATGTAACCTAGAATTAACTGTTCACTATTTAGGTGACGAAGCCATGCAGAAAGTGAAATGATCTCCTAGTGGGCATCTGCCTGAAGCAAATCTCCGCATCCAGTTCCACTATTCCATCTGATGGTTTTATTCGTATTTCTTCTTTGATGTCTACTCTTGCTGTTATACATTCAACATCTATGGCTAATTGATTGTATGGTTTCAGTAGCTCTTCCAATTTTGTTTGTGTAAATGCTTCTGTAAACATGAGCTTCATTGTTGCCACCCTTTGTTGCTCTCTAATATTTTGGAAGTTTCTTTCCTTGATATCTTTGGCTTCCCTGGTGACTTTGATCTCAGCAAGAAACCATTCGTCATCAGTGTATCCATTCTATTGTTCTTGCTGGGCTGATTTCTCCTTATTTCTCTATGTTTATCCTGTCAATTGTCTGCTGCATTTTCAAAGATAATAGTATTCTTGAGGCTGTTAACAATTTCTCTTCTTCTATCATCTCTGCTTGAGATTTTGTGACCATTTCACAGACCTCCACTAGTTCTGTTATACCTCCTCATTTCATCATTTCCTAGCTTCATATGATTTTTGTGAATCTACACAATGGGCTGTCTCATTCATATCTTTGCATTTCACAGTCAAGGGTTTTCTGCACATCTCTCTGTACTAATATTTTTCTGATTTCATCTGCGCTTGCTAGATTCTGTTTGATGATTTTCCTTGTTGTTAACCATGGTTGATGTTCCAGTTGTTTTATTAGTGTTTTGGATGTCACTGCCCACATATATTTCTTCATTGGTTTGTCAAATATTGTAATTTTGCTGGGGCATATCCCCATCTTGTTAGCAATGCTTATTATTGACATTTTTCCCATCAGACTTTCATTCATTATCATTTGGCTGAGTACTTTTCCATCGTTTGTACTGGCTTTTCTGATCTAGTTGGTGACTCCAGCTTTCCTGTTTGACCTTTTAATAGTCAGTTTTTTGTTTGTGTGTTTATCAGAGCTATTGCTATCTCATACTTTTTCGCTTTTGCTAACTTGTGGCAGATGTGTCACAAGATGAGAAGTTTCAATTCTGCCTCATTGGTTGTGAATATTGCTAATATCCACGCCATTGTTCTGTAGCATACCTGTGGTGCAATTTTCTCTTCAAATAGTAGCTGTTTAAAATCTTTTTTCATGTTGAGCTCATAGGCTTTGTTCACTTCTGTTAGTGCCATTTCTACTGACTTGTGAAATTTTCTTGATGGTGCTTTGATTTTATTTCTGGCCAACCTTCCTCTACTTTTTGTTGTATTTTCATATTTTTCCATATTGTTTGGATTTGTTGTAGATGCTCTTGTTGTTGTGTCAGACTGCACTTTATGAATAGTGCGTTGGCCTTTTCTATCCCATCTATGTCTGACATTAACTCTATCATTTTTGTATGTCTGTAGAGGTCAATCACAATGCATGGATCTACCATGATTCTGTAGATTTGTGCCCAGTAATCTATTTGTAGATCAAATCATATCAATTCTGGGATTGTTGTAGTTCTTGATGTTCTCTCCCATGGGAAGATGTTTTTGGCTAGCATGCATGCTTCTCATAAGTGCTCAGGGATGTCTTTGTTTGTTGATATTGTGATAATCACTACTCTAAAATTCTGCACTCTTGCCATTCTCAACATTTCATCTATTTTCTTCTCCAAGTTTTTTGTGTATTCTTTTTGTTTCAGTACATGTATAATCGTAAGATTTTCTTCATCTATGTTAATTTCTGGTATTTCCACTATTTTATCTTTATACATCATAATGGCTTGCGTCATATCCAATGTAAAATCCTCATCAAATACAATGTGCACAGTTCTTCACATGCATGGTCTCTCCAATGTATCATTCATCTCTTGTGGGTAGCTTATAATCACATTTACTTTTAGTCTGTTGTTCACATCAAGCACTATCAGTAGATTTTTTCCTTTGATTCTTGTGACTTTCTGAATGTTGTGCTTTTGTTTCTGGGGATAACTTTGATAAAGAAAGGATGGTGGGTTTCTCCATCAATTTTAGACATCATATTTTCTCTTTCTCTTGATCATATGGTTCTCTCTGAAGTAGCTTCTGAGGAGGCATGTAGCTGAGTCATCCTTAGTTGTAATTTGCTGGTGCTCAGTTCACAGTCCAAGGGCTGTGAACCTGTGCTAATAGTTTCTACTGATTCGCCTTTGAATCAGCTCACAGTTACTCCTATCAGCACTTGACCAGTTGTGGTTCCAGTGGGGATAACGTCAGCCTTTAATTACTTCTGCATCTCTATGGTTCTTCCACCACGTACACCTTCCCCTGCAGTTAGTAAATTTATATCCAATACTTTAGGGTCATATATAGGTTTATATCTTGCTGTCCTCTGGGGCAGCTTTGTTTGCCTCAAGTTATCATCTCTAATGAGCACTGTGTATTCATCATCAAATTCTTTTTTGTGTAGGCTGTCTAAATCATACATATCATATATAATTTTGTTGCTGTTAATTAGGCATATTTTGAATTCAGCATTTTTATCTATCTTTGTCTCTTCAATGTCTGCTGTTGCTCTCTTCATGTTTTGAAAATGTAGTAGTCTATTATTGTCTAACATATATTCATTGTTTGGTAGTGTTTGTGTTATTATGTATGGGGGCTGGACCATACCATTTTCAACTTCTGGACTTGGTTTGTGTCTGTGAGCTTGATTGGTGTAAATGCATATATACCTTATCTCCTACTTTTTGTGAGTGACTGTAAATTTTTTTATTGTAATTGCATTGGTGTCTCACTGCTGATTTTTTTATGTTGTGGCACATTGTTTTGTGAATACCTGTGATTTGGTTCTTCAATTGTTTTCGTATTCATTGTCCAACTTTCCACTGTAGTTAGTGTATTGCATTGAAAGCAGGGTTGCTGCTTCTCTTCCAAACATTGCCTTGAATGGTGAGACTCCAGTTGTTGCATACACCGAGTTGTTAGTAATATTCAATCATTTCAATGACTTCTCTCCATCTGCTTCCCCCTATCCTTGTAGTTGCCGCTCTGATTAGCTTGATTAGTGTTTGATTGAGTCACTCCACTGCTCCATTGGCCTGTGGATGATACGCAGTTGTTTGCTCACTTGTGATTTCCAAGAGTTTTGTCATTTCCTGAAAAAGTCCACTCTCGAATTGGGGCCCCTTGTCTGTTATAATTGTCTCCATTGGCCCAAGTCACAGTATCCATTCCTTTAATACTAGTTCTGTTGTGGTTTCTGCTATGGTATTCTGCATTGGGACCATCCTCGCNCATATATAGGTTTATATCTTGCTGTCCTCTGGGGCAGCTTTGTTTGCCTCAAGTTATCATCTCTAATGAGCACTGTGTATTTGTCATCAAATTCTTCTTTGTGTAGGCTGTCTAAATCATACATATCATAAATAATTTTGTTGCTGTTAATTAGGCATATTTTGAATTCAGCATTCTTATCTATCTTTGTCTCTTCAATGTCTGCTGTTGCTCTCTTCATGTTTTGAAAATGTAGTAGTCTATTATTGTCTAACATATATTCATTGTTTGGTAGTGTTTGTGTTATTATGTATGGGGGCTGGACCATACCATTTTCAACTTCCAGACTTGGTTTGTGTCTGTGAGTTTGATTGGTGTAAACGCATATATACCTTATCTCCTACTATGNTTCCCTGGTGACTTTGATCTCAACTAGGAACTGTTCATCATCAGTATCTATCCATTCTATTGTTCTTGCTGGGCTGATTTCTCCCCATTTCTCTATGTTTATTCTGTCAATTGTCTGCTGCGTTTTAGGAGATAATAGTAATCTTGAGAATGTTAACAATTTTTCTTCTTCTATCATCTCTGCTTGAGATTTCATGACCATTTCACAGACCTCCACTGGTTCCGTTATACCTCCTCATATGATTTTTGTAAATGTGCACCACGGGCTGTCTCGTTCATATCTTTCCATTTTGCGGACGAGGGTTTTCTGCACATCTTTCTGTACTAACATTTTGTACTCTTGCCATCCTCAAGGTTTTTATCTATTTTCTTCTCCAAGTTTTTTGTGTATTCTTTCTGTTTCAGTACATGTATAATCGTAAGATTTTCTTCATTAATATTTATTTCCAGTATTTTGGCTATTTTGTCTTTATATGCCATTATGGCTTGCATTGTGTCCAGTGTGAAATCATCATAGAATACAATGTGCACTGTGCTTCGCATGTATGGTCTCTCCAATGTCTCATTCATCTCTTGTGGGTAGCTTATAATCACATTTACTTTTGGTCTGTTATTTGCATCGAGCACTATCAGTAGATGTTTTCCTTCATTTCTCGCGACTTTCTGTATATGTGCTTTCATTTCTGGGGATAGCTTTGTGAATGCATTGTAACGCATTTTTGATGTTCCAATAAAGTAAGGATGTTGAGTTTCTCCATCAATTTTAGACATCCACTTTTCTCTTTATCTCGATTGTATGGTTCTCTCTGAAGTAGTTTTGAGGAGGCATGTAGCTGAGTCATTCTTAGTGGTAATTTGCTGGAGCTCAGTTCACAGTCCAAGGGCTGTGAATCTGTGCTGATAGTTTCTACTGATTCGCCCTTGAATTGGCTCACAGTTACGCCTATTGGCACTTGACCAGTTGTGGTTCCAGTGGGGATAACGTCAGCCTTGAATTGCTTCTGCATCTCCACAGTTCTTCCACCACTTACACCTTCCCCTGCAACTCCTTGTGTCTCACCACCCTTGAATTGGTGTTGTGGATTTTGGGAGGGAAAGTTGAGCTGCGCACCAGTTTTCTGCATACCCTTGAATTGGCGGTGCAGATACCTGGTGGTAGAGGCTTCTTGTCTGTTGGTCTCCCTGCCCTTGAATCAGGCCTTGGGGACTACTAGGATGCCTTCTCACTCTACGTCATCTATTCATTGGTTCCTTGTTCTTATCCCTTCTGCCCTGGAGTCAACATCTGGTTTGAGAACTTCTTCAAACTCTCCTTCTCCTGTTTGTGGTTGAGAGCTCCTCTGGTTGTTGATTTCTGCGCACTCTCTTCTTCATCAGTGGGTGCATCATTTTCCTCTAATTTCCTAAATGCAGTTAGTAAATTTATATCCCATATTTCAGGGTCATATATAGGTTTATTTCTTGCTGTCCTCTGGGGCAGCACTGTTTGCCTCAAGTTATCATCTCTAATGTGCATAAATCATACATATCATATATAATTTCATTGCCATTAATTCGGCATATTTTGAATTCAGCATTCTCATCTATCTTTGTCTCTTCAATGTCTGCTGTTGCTCTCTTCAAGTTTTGAAAATGTAGTAGTCTATTATTGTCTAACATATATTCATTGTTCTGTAGTTTTTGTATGGGGGCCAGACCATACCATTTTCAACTTCCAGACTTGGTTTGTGTTTGTGAGTTTGATCAGTGTAAACCTGTATACCTTATCTCCTACTTTGTGCGTGTGACCATAAATTTTTTTATTGTAATTGTGTTGCTGTCTCACTACTGATTTTTTTAATGTTGTGGCACATCATTTTGTGAATCCCTGTGATTTGGCTCTTCAATTGTTTTACATATTCATTGTCCAACTTTCCAATGTAGTTGGTGCATTGCATTGAAAGTGGGGTCTCTGCTTCTCTTCTGAACATTGCCTTGAATGGTGAGACTCCAGTTGTTGCATGCACCAAGGTGTTATAGTAATATTCAATCATTTCAATGACTTCTCTCCATCTGCTTCCCCCTATCCTTGTTGTTGATACTCTGATTAGCTTGATTAATGTCCGATTGAGTTGCTCCACAGCTCCATTGGCCTGCAGGTGATACGTGGTTGTTTGCTCACTTGAGATTTCCAGGAGTTTTGCCATTTCCTGAAAAAGTCCACTCTTTAATTGGGGCCGCTTGTCTGTTATAATTGTCTCCATTTGCCCAAGTCACAGTATCCATTCCTTTAATACTAGTTCTGTTGTGGTTTCTGCTATGGTATTCTGCATTGGGACCATCCTCGCATATTTAGTAAAATTGTATACCATTACTAGTAGATATTGGTAGCTTTCTGTGTCCTTCAATAACATTTCCAGGTCTATGTGGACTATTTCGTAAGGTTGAGTTGTGATAATTTTTCTAGCAGCGCCCTTTGGGTCAGAAAGTGTTGTTTATTATTAAGGAGACATGTCATACACTTATTAATGATATCCTCAATGACTTTCCTTATGGCTGTCTTTATGAACCTTGCATTAAACGTCTTCTCCATCTGTTAATTCCCAGATGACCCTTCTCAATTATTTTTCGTATCAGTTCTCTTTTAAAGTAGTCAGGTATCACAATCTGGTTAATGCTAGCTTTGAACTTCAATGTATAATAATCCGTTCCTGTTAATTTTCCCTTCATAATATCCTGCTGTTATTTTGGATAGTGTTGTCTGAGGTTCTCCTATATTTTTTATGATTTCACCAAGGATTATGTCATCTCTTTGTTTATCTACTATTTCTTGTTTGGATATCTCTTCCCTCATTAGTATTGGTAGTACTGCTTGGCCTTTCTTGTCCACGTTTATCTCTGGCAGTCCTTCATACTCAGTGTGTGGCAAGAACTGGAATTGCTTCTTCTCTCCGTCTGTTTTTGCTGCGTCTCTCTGGTATTCCCACAGTGATGTCCAGAAGTCCGCGTTGTTATGCAATGTGCCTTTCCTATGTTCAATCATGAATGTGAACTCATTTAAGTATTCGATCCACCGTGACACTATTCCAGACTTATCCAGAGAACTTTTTTAACTAGGCCAATCCGCTGTTGTCTGTTTGTACTCTGAATTCTCTACCAATGAGTGTCGAAATTTCCTGATACTCTCAATCAATGTGAGCATCTCTACCTTAGTAGAGCTGTATTTTTCTTTGCTTGCCCTCAGTTTGTGGCTAAAAAACTGAATGGGTACTTCTTTTCCGTTTTTCATTTGTCCCAATGTTGCTCCAATTGCTACTTTGCTCAAGTTGTAATCTAATATGAATTGTTTGTTATAGTCCAGTGTGTAGAGGGATGGTAATTTCGCCAGTTCTTCTTTGATATTGCCCAGTTCCTCCTGCTCCTGCCAAGTCCACACAAATGGCACTGATTTTCACATCAATTTGGTCATCTTTGCTGACTTGCCAGCTATATTAGGAATAAAAGTTCCATAATATTTGAAGAATCCCATCATCCTCTGTATGTCATTTTTGTTGTTTGGTTTTTCTATTTTTCAGATCATTTCTCTGGCGTTATCCTTCATGTATGTTCTTCCCTTTTCTATCATTCTTCTGAGGAACACTATTTTTTCTTTGAGAATGTCACACTTATTTCTGTTAATGCAAAGTCCCGCATTTTTCAAAAGTGTCAATGTTCTTTCCAATTCTTCCAGGTGTTCTAGGATTGTGTTCCTTGTCACTATGATGTCATCTATATAGGCGTCGACCCCTTCCTCCATTCTATGTGTCTTATTTTTTAGTACCTTCATGATGTACCTCTGAAAAGTTGCTGGTGCATTGCAGAGTCCAAATGCCATATATATCCATTCATATAACCCATATGGAGTTATAAATGCTGTCTTCTCAATGTCGTCCTCTTCCATCTTTACTTGCCAGTAGGCCTTGCATAAATCTAGTGTTGTAAAGTATTTGTGTTTACTGGCTTCATAGAGCATGTCCTCTATCCACAGTAGGGGATATGAGTCCTTTTTCGTCACTTTGTTCAACTTGCAAAAATCAATGCATAAAAGATACTTGTCTCTCTGTTTTACAAACATGGTTGGTGCTGCATATGGGCTCTCACTTGGCCAAATAATTTTGTTGTTGATTAACTCTTCCAGTATGCGATTATATTCATCCTTCATCTGTTCAGGCACCCTTCTGACTGGCAGCTTGATCAGTTTGTCTGTTGTTGTGACTATTTTGTGCTTCTCACCCACTGCCTGCTGTACTCTTATTTCTCCATATTTGAATATACATTTATGTTTTTCTAACAGTGTCCTCAGTTGCTTGATCTCCAGTTCTTCTAGATTTCTGTAGTCTTCATTGTTTATTTCGGGTGTTTGGTATGTGTCTTCTTCTGCTTTTGTCCCAATTCCCTTGAGTACTTGTGACTTTGAAGGTATTTGTTCACTCACCGTTTTCCTTTGCAAGTCCTTGAGTCAACCATGCAAATTACTTGCTCCATCATCATCTTTTATTGCCTTCCAAATGAGTCTGATGTTAGTTTTGATGCATTTCCTGTATATTCCTATTTGAGATATTTTCAGGTTAATGTTCCAGTTTGTAGCATTAAGGATCAGTATTCTTCCCTTTCCATGTTTTATTGTACAGACACTAGACCACATCAATATTCATTTGGTGTTGATGCCTTTGTTGTCATACAGCATTATGTCAGCTGTTACAGTGTCCTCTGTCTCGATTGTGTGCATCTTCCATTGATGTGGCTGTAGGTGGATGTCTTCTTGCAGTTGAAATGTAATTAATTTCTGCTTCCCTTGTTCTTCTTCAATCTCCATCTCTTCTTCTTTTACCTTTATGGTTCTGTTAGCATAGTTAATAACACATCCATTTCTTGTCAAAAAGCCATTGCTAATATGACTTCATATGGCAAAAGATTACTGTGTGTGTCTGCCACCACCAAAGATTGTTCAAATGTTGTATTTGTGATTCTCATTTGTACTATGTTTATCATTCCTTTTGTATTGATACAATCTCCTGATGCATTAATTAGTCTCTTATTGCAACAGTTCAAGTCTTCCTGTTTGAATCCAAACTTTATAGCGCATTTATCAGTAATTATGGACGTTGCTGCTCTGGTGTCAATTGTTGCTTTCATCATTACTCCATTAATAGCTATTGTTATCATATTCATCATGTCGAGGTTTGTCAGGAACATTATTGATGCATGGTTGTTACAAGTCATCACTCTACTTAGTTTTCCAACTTCTCGTCAGTTGGCAATACTTCATTGATTTTGTCTTCTGTTTGTAGTACATCCTATTTGTCATAGTAAGCCTCGTCATGCTCAATTACATTTATCTGTTTTGGGCATTCTGGTTTTTATGTCATTTCTGTCTGCAACCATAACATTTGATGTCTTTCACTTTTACTTTTCTAGTCTTCCCGTCTTTTCCTTTCTCTTTTATTATCTTTTCTTGTTTTTTTTTTCTGTAAAGGCTTTATTGGGGGTGTATGGTTTGAGGTTGCTTCTCCAAGTTCATCCTTCTCTATGCCATGCGGCCTTTTGTATATCTGGGTGTTGTTTTCAATGGTTGCTTGTATGTCATCCGCCTTTCTAATCATTCTTTCCAACTTATTGTCAACATTGCATTTGACTTCAAACTGTGTTCTGATGCTTTCAGACATCCCCTTGAAAATGTGCAAGAAGTAATTGTATTTAGAATGTCTGTTTTCTCTTGAACTGAGCATTAGCAATTGTTCAACTTGTTGCATATAATTTTGAATGTCATTGGTTTTTTTCATCTTTGTTGCATTTAGAATGATTTGGTATTGATTTTTAAAGCTTTCATTCTCATAGTAGTTCATAAAATCTCCAATTAATAATTGGTAGTTTCTTTTTGTTTCTGCATCCAAGAGCAAATAGTGTTGGGAAGCTGCCCCTGTTAAGTATAA
>CABFPE010000936.1:27519-47705 GCA_900660155.1 Hofstenia miamia | reverse complement strand
CACCAGAGGTACGCTATAGATCAATGGCGTGGATATTAGCAATATTCACAACTGAAGAGGCAGAATTGAAACTCCCAATCTCACGGCACACCTGATGTAACATCCTGCACCTGGCCTTTTTTGCACAGTGTATCATCATTAGTAATTATCACTCGATAAATGGCGGGTGAGGATTTACTGATTTAATAGACTGCTAGACTTTTCCTCTTTGTATAACTAGTTATGTTAACTGAGTACTAATCATCGTTGTTTAGGTGACAAAGCCGTGCAGTGTTTTCTCATCAATCATCTGTGGACTACTGCCCAAAGCTGATCTCCACACAACAGTTCCTCTCCTTCATTAGCAACTGACCAAGTTTGCTGCACCATCTCAGCTCAATGAGAACTAATTATGTGTACCTTACATTAGCTCAGTGCATGTACTCAAGTCAAGATACAACTGANACAACCGAAGAGGAAACATCATACTGCCCAGTCACCTAAACAGTGATGGTTATTACCTGAGTACTTAATTAACGTAACTAGTTAATAAGAAAGAGAAATTTGATGGATCAACAAATGGGTAACACCTCACCCGCAGTTTACTAAGCATCCCTTAGCAGTGATTAAACACGGCGTAACAAGCTAGGTGGAGGATGTTACAATTACTGGGCACAAATCTACAGAATCATGGTAGATCCATGCATCATGATTGACCTCTACAGACAAACAAAAACAATAGAGTTAACGTCAGAAATAGATGGGATAGAAAAGGCCAACACACTATTCATAAAGTGCAGTCTGACACAACGACATGAGAATCTACAACAAATCTAAACAATATGGAAAAATATGAAACTACAACAAAAAGTAGAGGAAGGTTGGCCAGAAATAAAAATCAAAGCACTATCACGAAAATTTCACAAGTCAGTAGAAATAGCACTAGCAGAAGTGAACAAAGCCTATGAGTTCAACATGAAAAAAGATTTTAAACAGCTACTATTTGAAGAGAAAAATGCACCAGAGGTACGCTATAGATCAATGGCGTGGATATTAGCAATATTCACAACTGAAGAGGCAGAATTGAAACTCCCAATCTCACGGCACACCTGATGTAACATCCTGCACCTGGCCTTTACTTAATTGGATCCGGTATTTTTTTTCATAATGTACAATATTGTAACTTAGTTGCAAAATGCAAATGAATAAGATAATTAACTAAATTTTACAATCATTTTTTGATTATATTTAATCACTGTTAATCTTTTGACGCTGATCTCTTTGGTTTGCAGCTTATTCTTTTGGTTGATACTACACTGACATAAGTTAGCAAAAGCAAACAAGTATGAGATAGCAATAGCTCTGATAAACACGCAAACAAAAAACTGGCTACTAAAAGGTCACACAGGAAAGCTGGATTCACCAAGTACATCAGAAAAGCCAGTACAAATGATGGAAAAGATAATGAATGATAATGAATGAGAATCCAATGGGAAAAATGTCGATAGTAAGCATAGCTAACAAGACGGGGATATGTCCAAGCAAAATTACAATATTTGATGAACCTATGAAGAAATATATGTGGGGAGCAACATCCAAAACACGAATGAGACAAATGGAAAACCAACCATGGATAACTACAAGGAAAATTATCAAATGGAAACTAGCAAGCACAGACAAAATCGGAAAAATGTTAGTAGAAAACCCTTGACCGCGAAATGGAAAGATATGAATGAGTGTACATTCACAAAAATCATACGAAGTGCGGAAATGATGAAATGAGGAGGTATAACGGAGCCAGTGGAGGTCTGTGAAATGGTCACAAAATCTCAAGCAGAGATGATAGAAGAAGAGAAATTGTTAACATCTTCAAGACTACTATTATCTCTGAAAACGCAGCAGACAATTGACAGGATAAACATAGAGAAATGGGGAGAAATCAGCCCAGCAAGAACAATAGAATGGATAGACACTGATGATGAATGGTTCCTAGTTGAGATCAAAGTCACCAGGGAAGCTAAAGATATCAAAGAAAGCAACTTCCAAAATATTAGAGAGCAACAAACAGTGGCAACAATGAAGCTCATGTTTACAGAAGCATTTACACAAACAGAATTGGAAGAGCAACTGAAACCATACAATCAATTAGCCATAGACGTTGAATGTATAACAGCAAGAGTAGACATTAAAGAAGAAATACAACTAAAACTAAGCAGAAATGGATTAACACAAGCATTCTGGAACACTATCCCAGAAGCAAAGATGAATTACCCCGCCACAATAGGCTTAGCAATGGCACCAACTACAGAAGGCCCATACCCACACATCGAAAGGCAAATAGAAATGAAGATTCTAATCTGCACACCGCCAGAAACTATTGTGATACCAATGGTCCTCCCATGATGGAGATTACTAAAAGAAGTCAAAGTGGCGAAAACATTCCTGCATGAATATGGAGAAGAAGGCAAAAGCAATGGTAGAGCAAGACAACTATAAAAAATCAAAAGAGATAATGCTAAGAAATGACAACAGAGAGAGGGTCTACATTGAAGGCACAATAACGCCAGATCAACTCTATACACAAGGGAGACCTATTAACATACAATTGCAGGATCTTAGAAAAGAAATAGAAGAACGAACTCAAAGAGTAATAATGCTATTCTCTGGGGTAAATGACATTGTATGGACAGACATCTGGGAAAGAAAGTACCAATATTACGATGTCACAAAAAGAGTTGAAATTGTTACAATGAAGTAGATCAAAGAGAATGATCCTAACAGTATAACTGAACGAGAAGTGAGAGACAACATTAGCTTATTCTTCAAATATGTAGCAAATGCTCTCAGTTGACGAAAAGTATTCATGTTCTTCTATCCTGACAATCAGATTAGGGAAGATCTAGCCCATATGAGCAGAGCTGATGAACAAATGACATTGATGATAGGAATCAAAGGAATACAACTATACCACAAATACTACGAAATATTCTCACAAAAAATCAATGAACTACGAGAGATTATGCTGATGGCGTAGGACATTCGAGAAACACAATTCCTAAAATATGCTAACACAGTAACAACTGAACAAGAGGCAGTCCTTAAGATTACCAAACAAGCCAAATTCGAAAAAACCAAGTGGGCTGATCAACAGGCTGAATCAATAATTCAGAAGGCGGATACCTTAGCACATGGAGAGTGAGCTGTGCTAAAAATAATGCAAGCTGAGGAGGGCGTGTAGCATCATCCACATAAATCTGAAATAAGCTGCAAAACGTCGAGCAGAATGGAATAAGATCAAAGAAAAGATGAATAAAAATATTGTAATCAAATCAATTAGGATAATTTAGATTTATTTGTATTATGCAACTAAGAAACAACATGTGTCAAAAAAGAGAGATTAGTATCAGTCAATAAAAACACTTTAGACTAAACAAGGGGGTGAAGTCGCTTCCATTATTTTTAGCCTCCATCTTGGCAGAAGCTTAAATTTGAATTGACAGGTACTTTTCTGAAATTACTATAAATAGATTAAAAACCTTGTAAGACGTTGATAAAGAATTTTACTTGGAATTCTTACTTTGTGCTGCTTTAATGGTTTGAATATTTAATATGATGTCAAGCTAATCGAGTGGTGTTTAGTAGTGGTTTAGATCCATCACAGAGAACTATTCTAGGGTCCCTGTGCCAGACCATGGAAGTGCACTTAAGTTAGGTGTAGGGGCTTTCTCTTGATTAGCCAACTAGCATTTCTTTACTACATGTACTAGAATAATTGATTGTCAACAAATGGTTGGATGACCAAAACTTAGGAAATATATTAATACTATTTTAGATCTAAATTAATGACCCATAAATGACTGATAAAGTGACTGTACATGTATTAGATTATAAATGTAAGTTAGGAAGCTGTTTGGAATGAATATATTTAAACAAGCCAATATATTTCAGTAATGGCTACATGTAATATTTAATGAACAGCTAGTAACAAGTCAGGTTGTGAATAGATAGAACACTTTTACAAGATAGAGTTTAAGTTGAGTTGTGCCATGCCTTGAGTATGCACTGAGTTAGGATAGGGTACACATAAACTGTATCGACTGAGCTGAGATGTGGCACTCATCAAACGGACGAAATGGTGAAACTGGATGTGGAGATCATCTTTGGGCAGATGCCCATCAGCAATCACTGGATAGATTACAGCATGGCTTCGTCACCTAAATAGTGAATGATTAATTCTAGTTTACATAAGTTAACAGAAACAACAAGTCAAGCAGTGTGTAACAAGTAAATCCTTACCCGCAGTAACATGACTAATGTTTTACAGTAACAGTAGATGTATAGTGACAATGCCTGGTAGAGGATATTACACTTTTAAACATTATGATGAACTATATATATATATAATATTAAAATGCATTAAAATCTCAAATCATTGTATACAATGTCCACAGTTGAAATGGTGCTTATTTCTCTGAAAAATTAATATAGATTAAGAGATTGCTGTCAAGAACAGCATATTGATGGTGACAGTATGCAGCTCAAATACAACCAAGTGAGTAATCATCATTCTGCTCAACAAGTCCCCTTCATTCAAGTAAAATGCAACTATGTTCAAATGTAGCATCATCCAAAAAGGCAACTAAAAGCTGAATAACGTCGAATGATTATCAATTGAAATTAATTGTAAAAATTTAGTTAATGAACTTTATTTTTTTTTTTGTAAAATGCAACTAAGATTTAATATTGGTCAAAATAAGAAACTTGTTAGCCGATCAAGAGGTAATTGACAAATTAAATTGAGCAAACTAATGCTTACGTATGAACAGCCATATTGGCAGACGAATCATTTGAATTTTAAAATCGGCAGGTACTTTTTGTAGAAATTTTATAAATAGCTTTGATTCAACCATAATTTTGATGAACAATAAATTCTTCGGAGTTTATTTAATTTTCATTTCTACTTTATCTGGTTTGATTATTTAATTAAATGTGCAGCTAGGCAAGTTGTGTTTAGTAGTGGCTGGAATCCATCACGGGATCGATTCTAGGGTCTTTGTGCCAGTCACGAAAGTGCACCTATGTTACGGTTAGGAGTTTTTCGATTCTTGCCTAGTCTGACTACCGATCAACACATGTAAGAAATAATCAATGCCTGAAACGACTGGATAGTCGACACTTAGGGATATTTACATATTCTTAAATGTAGGAGACTCGACTATAATTGACTCTATAAATGACCTCACATGTAATACTATTAAATGTAGGTATAGGAAACTGCAAGTTTGTTATCTGTATAATTAAGCCGATAGTTTTACGGTAATGGCTATGTTAGTTATATTATTACATGCAGTTAGTGTCAATGCCCGGTTGCTTTATTAAATAAAAACAACAAACACTTTACAACTCTGAGTTTAAGTCAGTTACAACTTTACTTGAGTGCACACACCGAGCTAACATAAGGCATACATAATTAATCCCAGTTGAGCTGAGATGGTGATGTGGACTCAACCAACGTTGCAGAAGAGGAGGAGCTGTGTTGTGGAGATCGGCTTCGGGCAGGATCCCATGGAACAACTGAAGAGGAAACATCTTACTGCCCAGTCACATAAACAGTGATGGTTAATACTCGATTACTTAATTAACATAACTAGTTAATAAGAGAGAGAAGTTTGATGGATCAACAAATGGGTAACACCTCACCCGCAGTTTACTAAGCATCCCTTAACAGTGATTAGACACAGCGTAACAAGCTAGGTGGAGGATGTTACACAAACACTCACTCAACAGCAATGTCAACAAGATAACACTTGTAATGATTAATTAAAAAACTTTTTAAGCAGTTCAAATAAAGTGCTCTCCTACATGCTGATACAATTTATACAAGTGCTGGCTCATTATCAGTTACCAAATTCAAAAATGCCTTGCAAACACCAAACAAAAGACTGAACCAATATATGTGCGCAATTTTAAAAGACATTGGTATGATCCCTGCTCATTAAAATAAACGTGTTTATGAGGCTATTAATAGAAAGGAACTTATGGTCTGGAATTAATTATAATGGATGAACCTTTGCATCAGTTGTACACATTAATAAAATCATCTGCTAGTTTTGGGGGTGCTTATGAGTTATACTGCAAAGCTAAATTGAAATTCCTCAAAATAACTCTGGAAAATGTTTGAAATTTCTTTGCTACATAATATGTACACTCTACACAAGTCAACTGTGAGAAAATTCCCACATCAGTGTGTTATTGTAATTGGCATTCATGAAATATGGACCATGGATTTGACAGTTGTTGAAAGTCTAGCATCATACAATAGAGGGAGAAAGTACCTACTCATTTGTTATGATATTTTATCAAAAATATTAAATGTACAACCATTGTATATTAAAACTGCTAGTCATGTGTTTTCTGCTTTTAAAAAATATTGATAACTGGCCTAATGTGAAAAAGATAGGAACAGAATTTAAAGGAGTGTTTAACAATTTCTTCAATAGAAATAGTATAACAGTGTATAGCACAAAATCAAACATGAAAGCAGTGTGTGTGTGGAACAAGCAATAAGGAGTTTGAAAAAAATTCTATTTAAGTATCTACACTTTGGGGGTTGTAAATATATAGATAAACTACAACAAATTGTTGGTGTCTTAAATTCAAGAGTAAATTGCAAAATAGGCATGTCTCCAAATTCAAAAAGAATAAACCATACTTGGTTGGAAAACTGATGAGTGTTAGTAATAAGCATTACCAGCCACCTTTGTTTCATCTTGGTGATTTGGTAAGAATTTCAAAATCTGATTACACATTTTGAAAAGACAATTCACTGCAATTTCAAACTGAGGCTTTTAAAATAAACAAAAGTGTTTCCCATGATCCCCATTACATATGAACTAAATTAAAATAGTAGTGGCAGTGGTGGAATAATTGAAGGGAAATTCTACCAATGGGAATTGACTAGGGTAATTTGGAAGTGTGCATGGACAAGAATAGAATAGTATAAATAGGCTATATGTGTAATTGTCAAGTTATTCAGTTGGAGCAATTTTATAGTGAAAAAGTAAGTGGTAGAAACTCTACATCAATAACTCCTCAGAAAGGCTTTGGAGTGATTACTACACTCAGACAAGTTGCTATACCACTAACANATGTGGCACTCATCAAACGGACGAAATGGTGAAACTGGATGTGGAGATCATCTTTGGGCAGATGCCCATCAGCAATCACTGGATAGATTACAGCATGGCTTCGTCACCTAAATAGTGAATGATTAATTCTAGTTTACATAAGTTAACAGAAACAACAAGTCAAGCAGTGTGTAACAAGTAAATCCTTACCCGCAGTAACATGACTAATGTTTTACAGTAACAGTAGATGTATAGTGACAATGCCTGGTAGAGGATATTACACTTTTAAACATTATGATGAACTATATATATATATAATATTAAAATGCATTAAAATCTCAAATCATTGTATACAATGTCCACAGTTGAAATGGTGCTTATTTCTCTGAAAAATTAATATAGATTAAGAGATTGCTGTCAAGAACAGCATATTGATGGTGACAGTATGCAGCTCAAATACAACCAAGTGAGTAATCATCATTCTGCTCAACAAGTCCCCTTCATTCAAGTAAAATGCAAGCTGAGGAGGGCGTGTAGCATCATCCAAAAAAGGCAACTAAAAGCTGAATAACGTCGAATGATTATCAATTGAAATTAATTGTAAAAATTTAGTTAATGAACTTTATTTTTTTTTTTGTAAAATGCAACTAAGATTTAATATTGGTCAAAATAAGAAACTTGTTAGCCGATCAAGAGGTAATTGACAAATTAAATTGAGCAAACTAATGCTTACGTATGAACAGCCATATTGGCAGACGAATCATTTGAATTTTAAAATCGGCAGGTACTTTTTGTAGAAATTTTATAAATAGCTTTGATTCAACCATAATTTTGATGAACAATAAATTCTTCGGAGTTTATTTAATTTTCATTTCTACTTTATCTGGTTTGATTATTTAATTAAATGTGCAGCTAGGCAAGTTGTGTTTAGTAGTGGCTGGAATCCATCACGGGATCGATTCTAGGGTCTTTGTGCCAGTCACGAAAGTGCACCTATGTTACGGTTAGGAGTTTTTCGATTCTTGCCTAGTCTGACTACCGATCAACACATGTAAGAAATAATCAATGCCTGAAACGACTGGATAGTCGACACTTAGGGATATTTATATATTCTTAAATGTAGGAGACTCGACTATAATTGACTCGATAAATGACCTCACATGTAATACTATTAAATGTAGGTATAGGAAACTGCAAGTTTGTTATCTGTATAATTAAGCCGATAGTTTTACGGTAATGGCTATGTTAGTTATATTATTACATGCAGTTAGTGTCAATGCCCGGTTGCTTTATTAAATAAAAACAACAAACACTTTACAACTCTGAGTTTAAGTCAGTTACAACTTTACTTGAGTGCACACACCGAGCTAACGTAGGGCATACATAATTAATCCCAGTTGAGCTGAGATGGTGATGTGGACTCAACCATCGTTCCATAAGAGGAGGAGCTGTGTTGTGGAGATCGGCTTCGGGCAGGAGCCCATGGAACAACCGAAGAGGAAACATCATACTGCCCAGTCACCTAAACAGGGATGGTTATTACCTGAGTACTTAATTAACGTAACTAGTTAATAAGAAAGAGAAATTTGATGGATCAACAAATGGGTAACACCTCACCCGCAGTTTACTAAGCATCCCTTAGCAGTGATTAAACACGGCGTAACAAGCTAGGTGGAGGATGTTACACAAACACTCACTCAACAGCAATGTCAACAAGATAACACTTGTAATGATTAATTAAAAAACTTTTTAAGCAGTTCAAATAAAGTGCTCTCCTACATGCTGATACAATTTATACAAGTGCTGGCTCATTATCAGTTACCAAATTCAAAAATGCCTTGCAAACACCAAACAAAAGACTGAACCAATATATGTGCGCAATTTTAAAAGACATTGGTATGATCCCTGCTCATTAAAATAAACGTGTTTATGAGGCTATTAATAGAAAGGAACTTATGGTCTGGAATTAATTATAATGGATGAACCTTTGCATCAGTTGTACACATTAATAAAATCATCTGCTAGTTTTGGGGGTGCTTATGAGTTATACTGCAAAGCTAAATTGAAATTCCTCAAAATAACTCTGGAAAATGTTTGAAATTTCTTTGCTACATAATATGTACACTCTACACAAGTCAACTGTGAGAAAATTCCCACATCAGTGTGTTATTGTAATTGGCATTCATGAAATATGGACCATGGATTTGACAGTTGTTGAAAGTCTAGCATCATACAATAGAGGGAGAAAGTACCTACTCATTTGTTATGATATTTTATCAAAAATATTAAATGTACAACCATTGTATATTAAAACTGCTAGTCATGTGTTTTCTGCTTTTAAAAAATATTGATAACTGGCCTAATGTGAAAAAGATAGGAACAGAATTTAAAGGAGTGTTTAACAATTTCTTCAATAGAAATAGTATAACAGTGTATAGCACAAAATCAAACATGAAAGCAGTGTGTGTGTGGAACAAGCAATAAGGAGTTTGAAAAAAATTCTATTTAAGTATCTACACTTTGGGGGTTGTAAATATATAGATAAACTACAACAAATTGTTGGTGTCTTAAATTCAAGAGTAAATTGCAAAATAGGCATGTCTCCAAATTCAAAAAGAATAAACCATACTTGGTTGGAAAACTGATGAGTGTTAGTAATAAGCATTACCAGCCACCTTTGTTTCATCTTGGTGATTTGGTAAGAATTTCAAAATCTGATTACACATTTTGAAAAGACAATTCACTGCAATTTCAAACTGAGGCTTTTAAAATAAACAAAAGTGTTTCCCATGATCCCCATTACATATGAACTAAATTAAAATAGTAGTGGCAGTGGTGGAATAATTGAGGGGAAATTCTACCAATGGGAATTGACTAGGGTAATTTGGAAGTGTGCATGGACAAGAATAGAATAGTATAAATAGGCTATATGTGTAATTGTCAAGTTATTCAGTTGGAGCAATTTTATAGTGAAAAAGTAAGTGGTAGAAACTCTACATCAATAACTCCTCAGAAAGGCTTTGGAGTGATTACTACACTCAGACAAGTTGCTATACCACTAACATTGAAAATGATACTGCCCTTGAAAAATGTATTAAGCAATATCAGTAATGAGATTTTGGACAAATCAATTTTGGGTTTAAATGACATAGTCTCTGGTGAAAATGTGAAAAAATTTTAAAACACAGAATTGGCAATGTAATGAGAAACACAGTCAGGAATCACTTTGATAAATGATGTAGGAATAGTGAAAAAGCAGTAATGGTTTCTCTGAGCTGGAGAGGATAACAAAAACAATTAAAACCAAAATTGTAATTGAACAATTTACAGTTTCCACAGCAAAATCAATGTAAACCTAGTCTACACATAGTGAAAAACAAACCTGTCATAAAGAAAACTGATATTTTTAAGAATTTGGTATAAATAGCTGTACACATTGATATTTGATATTAGGTTGCTCCCTGTCATGACCACATTCACTCATTCTTGCTTTAGATATTTTCTAACATGATAAGGTATTGGTAAACCTTAATGGGGGATGTACACAGGAATATTTCCCAACTTCTGGTTTTAATGGACCACTCATTGAATTTAATTTCAGGTTGAGTACATTGATTTGCAGAGAATAGATCTTGGATTATCATTGACAATTGTATGCAAAAGCAACATTATGAGCCTAGGTTGAGATGATGCAGACAATGCAAAACAAAATCACATTTGTTTAGCAAATAACACCTTGCACTTGTTGTTTAGTGATTATAGTTTATATGCAAATGATGTTTTACTACATACAGGTAATGCACTATGGCCTCATATGGTTATGACTACCAATGAACTATCAAAAAGTAAAGCCAACAAGACTTCAATATTAACATCAAGCATGTATTATTATGAAAATCACCCTGAAAAACTGAGGAAAGATTGTAATGAAAATGATGGTAAGTTTAGATGTAGAGCACAAACCAGGGAAAGACAGGGGGCCAGTTTCTATGGCCCTCTCATGATTGATTTTTTCCAATGTGAAAAATTACTAATACCCAGTGTTGATATTAGGCTAAAACTGTAATATCCTCTACCAGGCATCACTGCTATTTATCTCTTGCTACTGTATAACACTAGCTGTAGTTTTGTGGGTAGGGATTTACCTAATTAGATACTGCTTGGCTTTTGTTTCTTTTAACTTAATGTAACTAGATTTAACTGTTCACTATTTAGGTGATGAAGCCATGTAGCAATTTCTCAGGTGATTGATAGTGGACATCTGCCCAAAGCTAATCTCCACATCCAGTTTCACCAACTCCTCCAATGTTTCATTTGATTGAGTTCCACGCCTCAGCTCATTGATACAATTTATGTGTACCTTATCCTAGCTCAGTGCATACTCAAGACATGACACATTTCGACTTAAACTCTATTTTGTAAAAGTGTTCTATTTCTTTGCAACCTGAATTGTTACTAGCTGCTCACTTGATACCACATTTAGCCTTTACCAAAATATATTGGCATCTCTAAATATATTAGTTTCAAGCAGCTTCCTAGCTTACATTTATAAATTAATACATGTACAGTCACTTTAACAGTCATTTATTGGTCATCAATTTGGATCTAAAATATTATTAATATATTTCCTAAGTTTTGGTCATCCAACCATTTGTTCACAGTTGATTATTTCGATACATGTAGTAAGTGATCACTAGTTGACTAATCAAGAGAAAAACCCTATACCTAACCTATGTGCACTTTCATGGTCTGGCACAGGGACCCTTGAATCGTTCTCTATGATGGATCCAGACCACTACTAAACACCAATTGATTAGCTCAACATTGTATTACATATTCAAACCATTATAGTAGAACAAAATAAGAATTCTGAATAAAACTCTTTATCAATTGCATACAGTATTTAATTCATATTTATAGTAATTCCAGAAAAGTACCTTTCGATTTCAAATTTAAACTTTTCGTCTGCCAAGATGGCGGCTAAAAGTAATGGAAGCGACTTTGCCCCCTTGTTTTGCCAAAAGTATTTTTATTGACTGAAACTAATCTCTCGTTTTTGACACATATTTTTTCTTGGTTGCAAAATACAAATAAATCTAAATTAATTGAATTGATCTAAATACAATATTTCTAATCATCATTTCTTTGATCTTATTCTCACTCTGCTTGACGTTTGCAGCTTATTTTTTATTTGTTTGGATGGTGCTACACGCCCTCCTCAGCTTGCATTATTTTTGGTACAGCATGTCTGCCTTCCAAATTATCAATTCCGCCTGTTGATCAGCCCATGTGGTTTTTCCAAATTCGACTTGTTTTGTCATCTTCAAGACTGCCTCTCATTCAGTTGTCACTGTATTTGCATATTTTAAAAATTTTGCCTCTCAAATGTCCTCTGCTATCAGCGTGATTCCTCTTAGTTTGTTGATTTTCTGCAAGAATATTTCATAGTATTTCTGATATAGTTGTATTCCTTTGATTCCTATGATTAGTGCCATTTGCATGTCTGCCCTGCTTGTGTGGGCTAAGTCTTCTCTGATCTGGTTGTCTGGGTAGAAGAACATAAATACCTTTCTTAGACTGCGGGTGTTTGCTACATCTTTATAGAAGAAGCTAATGTTGTCTCTTACTTCTTATTTGGTTATGTTGTTTGGACGTTCTTGTTAATTCAACACATAGTTATGATTTCGACTCTTTTTGTCATGTCATAGTAATGGTACTTTCCTTCCCATATGTCTGTCCATACAGTGTTGTTCACCCCAGAGAATAGCATTATTGCTTTTGGAGTCTGACTTTCTATTTCTTTCCTGAGATCTTGTAGTTGTATGTTGATAGGTTTCCGTTGTGTGTACAACTGATATGGTGTTATCATGCCTTCAATGTATACTCTCTCTCTGTTATCAATTTTCTACATTATGTCTTTCAACTTCTTATAGTCGTCACGTTCTATTATTGCTTTTGCCTTTTTTCTCCATATTCACATATGACTATATTCATGCAGGAAATGTTTTTGCATCTTTAACTTCTTTTGGTAGTCTCCAGCATGTTGTTGCGGGGTAATTCATTTTCACTTCCAGGATGGTATTCCAGAATGCTTGCGTGAGTCCCCTTCTACTTAGTTTTAATTGTATTTCTTCTTTGATGTCTATTCTTGCTGTTATACATTCAACATCTACTGCAAACTGGTTGTATGGTTTTAATAATTCTTCCAGTTCTGTTCTCATAAATGCTTCTGTAAACATCAACTTCATTGTTGCCACTGCTTGTTGTTCTCTAATGTTTTGGAAATTCCTTTCTTTGATATCTCTGGTTTCTCTGGTGACTTTTATTTTAACTAGGAACCGTTCATCATCAGTATCAATCTATTCTATTGTTCTTGCTGGGCTTATTTCTCCCCACTTTTCTATGTTTATCCTGTCAATTGTCTGCTGAGTTTTGGGAGACAACAGTAGTTGTGAGGATGTTAACAACTTCTCCTCTTCCATCATTTCTGCTTGTGTCTTTGTGACCATCTCACAGACCTCCACTGGTTGCGTTATTCCTCTTCATTTAATCATTTCCACAATTCATATAATTTTTGTGAATGTGCATCATGGGCTGTCTCATTTGTATCTTTCCATTTCACGTTTGAGTATATTCTGCACATTCTTTTGTACTACTGTTTTCCTGATTTCTTCTGTGCTCACTAGTTTCCGTTTAATGATTTTTCTTGTAGTTATCCATGGTTGGTTTTCCATTTGTCTCATTTGTGTTTTGGATGTTGCTCCCCACATATATTTCTTCATTGGTTCATCAAATATTGTGATTTTGCTTGGACATATCCCTGTCTTGTTAGCTATATCTATTATCAACATTTTCCCCATTGGGCTCTCATTTATTATCATTTGGCTGAGTATTTTTTCCATAGTCTGTACTGGCTTTTCCGATCTGTTTGGTGACTCCAGCCTTTCAATGTGACCTTTTAATAACCAATTTTTTGTTTGTGTGTTGATTGGAGCCATCGCTATTTCGAATTTTTTTGCTTTTGCTAACTTGTTTTAGTTCTACCTCTTTGGTTGTGAATATTGCTAATATCCATGCTGTTGTTCTAAAGCGGATTTCTGGTACATTTTTCTCTTCAAATATTAACTGTTTGAAGTCTTTTTTCGTATTTAGCTCGTAGGCTTTGTTCACCTCTGTCAATGCTATCTCAACCAATTTGTGGAATTTTCATGATGGCGCCTCAATTCTTATTTCTGGCCAACTCTCCTCCACTTTTTGTTGCAGTTTCATGTTTTTCCATATTTTCTGGATCTGTTGTAGATGCTCTTGCCATTGTGTTAGGCTACATTTTATGAATATCATGTTGGCCTTTTCTATGCCATCTGTGTCTGCCATCAGCTCAATTGTTTTTGTTTGTTTATAGAGGTCGATCATGATGCATGGGTCTACCATTATTCTATAGATCTGCGCCCAGTAGTCTATTTGTAGATCGAATCATATTAGTTCTGGGATGGTTGTACCTTTTGGTGTTTTCTCCCAAGGGAAGATGTTTTCAGTTTGCATGCATGCTTCTCATAGGTGTCCAGGGATGTCTTCATTTGTCGACCTTGTGATTATTACTATTCTCATCTTTTGCACTTTTGCCATACTTAGTATTTCATTGATCTTCTTTTCCAGGTTTTTTGTGTATTCCTTTTCTTTCAATACATGTATGATTGTGAGGTTTTCCTCATCCATGTTTATTTCCAGTATCTCTTCTATTTTGACTTTATATGCCATTATAGCTTGCATTGTCTCCAGTGTGAAATCTTCATCAAATATGATGTGCACTGTGCTTTGCATGTACAGTCTCTCCAATGTTTCATTCATCACCTGTGGGTAGCTTATAATCATGTTTACTTTGGTCTATTGTTGGCATTGAGCACTATTGGTAGATTTTTTCCTTTGAGTTTTGTGACTTTTCTCATGTGTGCTTTTGTTTCTGGGGACAGTTTTGCAAATGCATTGTGTAGAATCTTGAGAACCTTCCAATTAATAAAACTTAACTTAATTTAGGAGCTGCTGTGACATTTTTCCCTCCTTGACTAGTACAGTAGGTGACAGATCCCAAATTTCCATCTCTCTTCTTTGGTTCTAACTTTTAGTTGTTTGTTAATTAAATTAATATCTGATCAACTAACATTGACAGGAAACTAACAACTATCCTTTTAGATACAAGACACGAGATAGATGGTACAATGTACAGGGTAATCTACCTGACCTGAAGCAAAGCACAAACGAGGAATCAAAGAATTACGCTATAACTAGTATTTCCATCTGATACTTAAACATTGAGGGAGACACCAACCACAACTGTAATGACTCAGTGCAGTGAATATTGTGCTTGAATACAATAGTGACAATGTTTGATACCTTATTAATTTAGTGCATTGATTGTTCTTGTTATTTTCGAGTTTGTAAGATAAGTGAAGCTTGCAACCAGGATGCATTAGCTTGTTATGTTTCCTTACATATAATATCCTTACATATAAATAATTACATGTTAACTTAAAGTACATGTGAACAACCAATGTGGTCATGAAAAGGGAAGATTGGTAGTACTTTGGTCCAATGTAACTATACATAATAGAATCCGTACAAGATAACAAAAACTGATTTTGTAACTTCCTATGAGGGCTAGATGTAATAACATAAGGTAATAAGTATAATAATATGAACAACGAACTATAGGAAAGCTAATATGAGTAAAAACCCCTATCCTTATACCTAACTTATGAGCACATTGGGTAAGCACCAGCTATCAATGATGCCCCTGTTAAATGAAGTCATGAACCACCGTCTAGAATACCCTAGTGCTCGAACATTTAGCTTTCCATGATAATTAATAAAATAACCTGACACAGAAAAGCAAAGTAAATCCAGTAAATTCAAGTCATCACCAAAATGATAAATCACACAATTTTTATAGTGGAAAAATAATAAACAGTCAAATATTTGACTAGTACCTGCTAATCTAAGTTGTTGACAATTTCTAATTCTTTGATTTTCTTTCGTCTGCCAATGGCGCACTTCTGCCTTAATTAGCATTTAAGAAAATTACTGCACTACAATTTTACAAATAATTAATTAATCATATTCATGTGTTGTACAATTAATATTTATTTTAATATTCATTCTTAGTTTCTTCCTTTCTTTTTCTTAACTTGACCACACATGATTGGATTACATTACAATTGTAATGCATTTTTGATGTTCCAATAAAATAGGGGTGTAATGTTTCTCCATCAATTTTAAACATCCGTTTTTCTCTTTCTTTAGATAGTACAGTTCTTTCCAAGGTGGTTTCTGAGGAGGAATGTAGCTGGGTCATCTGTAATGGTAATCTGCTGGTGCTTGGTTCACAGTCCATGGGCTCTGAATCTGTGCTGATAGTTTCTACTGATTTGCCCTTGAATTGGCTCCTATCAGCACTCAACAAGTTGTGGTTCCTGTGGGGATAGCATCAGCCTTGAATTGCTTTTGCATCTCCATTGTTCTTCTACCACTTACAACTTCCTCTGCAACTCCCAGTGTCTCACCACCCTTGAATCAGAGTGGTGGACTCTCAGAAGGAAAGTTGAGCTGCTGTGCACCAGTTTTCTTCATGCCCTTGAATTGGTGGTGCAGATCCCTGGTGGGGGAGGCTTTTTGTCTGTTGGTCTCCCTGCCCTTGAATCGGCCTTGGGGACTACTAGGACGCCTTCTCACACTACGTCGTCTATTCATTGGTTCTTTGTTCTCGTCCCTTCTGCTGTTGAGTCGACATCTGGTTTGAGAACTTCTTCAAACTCTCCTTCTCCTGTTTGTGGTTGAGAGCTCCTCTGGTTGTTGATTTCTGCACACTCTCTTCTTCATCAGTGGGTGCATCATTTTCCTCTAATTTCCTAAATGCAGTTAGTAAATTTATATCCCATATTTCAGGGTCATATATAGGTTTATTTCTTGCTGTTCTTTGGGGCAGCACTCTCTGTCTTGTAGTATCATTTCCAATGTCCACTGTGTATTCATCATCAAATCCCTCTTTGTGTGGGCTATCTAAATCATACATATCGTATATAATTTCATTGCAGTTAATTTGGCATATTTTGAATTTGGCATTCTCATCTATCTTCATCTCTTCAATGTCTGCAGTTGCTCTCTTCAGGTTTTGGAAATGTAATAGTCTATTGTTATCTAGCATGTATTCGTTATTTGGTAGTGTTTGTGCTATCATGTGAGGAACAGACCATACTGTTTTCAACTTCCAGACTTGGTTTGTGTCTGTTTGCTTGATGAGTGTGAACGCAAATACCTTATCTCCTACTTTGTGTGCATCCCTGTAAATTTTTTTATTGTAGTTACACTGCTGTCTCACGGCTGATTTCTTTATGTTGTGGCACATCATTTCATGGATTCCTGTGATTTGGTTCTTCAGTTATTTTACGTATTCATTATCCAACTTTCCACTGTAGTTAGTGTATTGCATCAAAAGCAGGTTTGCCACTTCTCTTCTGAACATTGCCTTGAGTGGTGAGACTCCAGTTGTTGTGTGCACTGAGGTGTTATAATAATATTCGATCACCTTGATGACTTCTCTCCATTTGCTTCCCCCTATTCTTGATGTTGCTACTCTGATTAGCTTGATTGGTGTCCAATTGAGTTGCTCTACTGCTCCATTGGCCTGTGGTTGGTATGCAGTTGTCTGTTTGCTTGCAATTTCCAGGAGTTTTGCCATTTCTTGAAAAAGTCCACTCTTGAATTGGGGCCCCATATATGTTATAATTGTCTCTATTGTACTGAGTTGGTGTTGATGCCTTTGTTGTCATACAGCATTATGTTAGCTGTTACAGTGTCCTCCATCTCGATTGTGTGCATCTTCCATTGATGTGGCTGTAGGTGGATATCTTCCTGCAGTTGAAATGTGATTGTTTCCTGCTTCCCTTGTTCTTCTTCAATCTCCATCTCTTCTTCTCTAACCTTTATGGTTCTGTTGGCATAGTTAATAACACATCCATTTTTTGTCAGAAAGTTGTTGCCTAAGATAACCTCATATTGCAACAGATTGTTGTGTGTGTCCACCACCACCAAAGATTGTTCAAATGTTGTGTTCACAATTCTTATCTGTACTGCATTTATCATTCCTTTCATATTGATATATTCTCCTGATGCATTAATTAGTCTCTTATTGCAGCTGTTCAAGTCTTCCTGTTTAAATCCTAGCTTCGTAGCACATTTGTCAGTGATTATGGATGTTGCTGCTCTGGTGTCAATTGTTGCTTTTATCATTACTCCATTAATAGCTATTGTTATCATATTCATTGTATCAAGGTTTGTCAGGATAATTATTGATGCATGGTTGTTATGAGTTGGTGCTCTACTTAGTTTTCTGACTCCTTGTCAGTTGACAATACTTCATCCATTTCGTCTTCTGTCTGCAGTACTGTAATATCCTCATACCAGGCTTTATCACCGTTGATTCATTGTTACCTTGTAGCATTCTGTGTTATTGCGGGTCAGTTTTTTCTGCAACTGTAACACTTGACGTCTTTCTCCTTTACCTTTCTAGTCTTCCCATCTTTTCCTTTTACTTTTATTATTTTTTCTGGTTTTGTTTCAGTGTAAGTTTTGTTTGGGATGTGTGGTTTGGGGTTGTTTCTCCATGTTGATCCCTCTCTATGCCATGCGGCCTTTTCATATATCTGGGCATTGTTCTCAATGGTTGCTTGTATGTTGACTGCCTTTCTAATCATTCTTTCCAACTTGTTGTCCAACTTGTTAAGTATAACAGGAGTCTCACTGCTGCTGCTTGTTGGCTCACTTTTCACTCTGCCATCGTTAATTCAAACATCTGTAGCCATTCAGCAAATGTTGGATTATAACCATCTACCCTTCCATTAAACTTGGGTAAAGTTGCTTTACAAGGTATCATATTGCTGGTTGTTAATTGTGGTGGGATGGAATCTTCATATTTAGGTTTTCTGTGGTTTTTTTATAGTATCTTCCTCTTGCAGTTGTGATTTTTTCATTAATGAATTTCTATTTCTCAAAGTCTGTGTCTTCATCTGATTCCTTGTATGTCACTTCTTTGTGGGCTAGTATATGTGGTGCCTGCAGCTCACTTTCTTTTCTAAATTCTATTTCATGGGTTTGCATGCTGCTCCTATTTTCCTCTTCTGTCAGCTGAAATAGTCTTAATTTGTCTTTCAGCTGTTCTAATTCTCCTGCTTGTAGATCTTTGTCCTCAATTAGTTGCCTGTTTGTTTTTTCCAATTCTTGATTCCTCTCTTGCGATTATTGGTTTTGTTCTAAAAACCTTTTATTGGACTCTGATAATTGGTGGGTGAGGATTTTNAGTTGGTGCTCTACTTAGTTTTCTGACTCCTTGTCAGTTGACAATACTTCGTCCATTTCGTCTTCTGTCTGCAGTACTGTAATATCCTCTACCAGGCTTTATCACCGTTGATTCATTGTTACCTTGTAACATTGACTGTGTTATTGCGGGTAAGGATTTACTAAATGTTACTGCTTGCTTAGTTTCTCCTATTACATTACGTAACCACAATTAACTATTCACTTTTTAGGTGACGAACCAAAGCAGTAACCTCTGTATTGATCTTTAAGTGGGCATCTGCCCAAAGCGGATCTCCACATCCAATTTCAACGTTCCTTCCAATGCTTGAGTGCCACTTCTCAGCTCAATCAAGATAGCTTATGTGTACCCTACATTAGCTCGGTGCTTACTCAAGGCATGACACAACTAGACTTAATCTCTATTGTGTGAAAGTGTTGTATCTGTTTGCAACCAGAAACTGTCACTAGTTATTCATTCAATATTACATGTAGCCATTACCAAAATATATTGGCTTTATTAAATAAACAAATATCAGACAACTTCCTAACTTACATTTACAATTACTACATTTAAGGTCATTATCAGTCGATTATAGGTCACTTAATTTGGATCTGAAAATATATAAATATAATCCCTAAGGTTTGGTTATCCAACCATTTGTTAAAAGTTAATTATCTAATACATGTAGTTGGAAATGCTAGTCAGCTAATCAAGAGAAAACCCCTATACCT
>CABFPE010000936.1:5736-18971 GCA_900660155.1 Hofstenia miamia | reverse complement strand
TTTCACTTTTGCTAACTTGTGGCAGATGTGTTGCAAGATCAGGAGTTTCAATTCTGCCTCTTCAGTTGTGAATATTGCTAGTATCTACACTGTTGTTCTGCCATGTTGAGATTGTAGGCTTTGTTCACTTCTCTTAGTGCCATTTCTACCAACTTGTGAAATTTCTGTGATTGTGCTTTGATTTTTATCTCTGACCAACCTTCCTCTACTTTTTGTTGTAGTTTCATGTTTTTCCATATTGTCTGGATTTGCTGTAGATGCTCTTGTCATTGTGTCAGACTGCACTTTATGAATAGTGTGTTGGCCTTTTCTATCTATCTGTGTTTTCTATTGTTTTTGTTTGTCTGCATGGAACTACAATAATTCTGTAGATTTGCGCCCAGTAATCTATCTGTAGGTCAAATCATATCAGTTCTGGGATTTTTGTAGTTCTTGGTGTTCTCTCCCATGGGAAGATATTTTTGGCTAGCATGCATGCTTCTTGTAAGTGCTCAGGGATGTCTTTGTTCGTTGCTATTGTGATAATTACTACTCTAATGTTTTGTACTCTTGCCATTCTCTTCATTTCATCTATTTTCTTCTCCAAGTTTTTTTTTGTATTCTTTTTGTTTCAGTACATGTATAATCGTAAGGTTTTCTTCATCAATGTTTATTTCCAGTATTTCAGCTATTTTGTCTTTATACACCATTATGGCTTGCATCATGTCCAGTGTGAAATCATCATTGAATATGATGTGCATTGTGCTTTGCATGTACAGTTTCTCTAATGTTTCATTTATCTCTTGTGGGTAGCTTATAATCACATTTCTTCTGTATGTGTGCTTTCGTTTCTGGGGATATTTTTGCGAACACATTGTAATGCATTTTCAATGTTCCAATAAAGTAAGGATGTAGGGTTCCTCCATCAATTTTAGACATTTGCTTTTATCTTTCTCTTGATCGTACAGTTCTCTCCAAAGTAGTTTCCAAGGAGGTGTGTAGCTGAGTCATCCTTAGTGGTAGTTTGCGGGTGCTAGGTTCACAGTCCAAAGACTGTGAATCTGTGCTAATAGTTTCTACTGATTCGCCCTTGAATTAGCTCACAGTTACTCCTATTGACACTTGACCAGTTGTGGTTCAGATTGGGATAACATCAGCCTTGAATTGCTTCCGCATCTCCATGGTTCTTCCACCACTTACATCTTCCCCTGCAACTCCTCATGTCTCACTGCCCTTGAATCAGCATCGTGGATTTTGTGAGGGAAAGTTGAGCTGTGCACCAGTTTTCTGTGTGCCCTTGAATCAGCAGTGCAGATCCCTGATGGGAGAGGCTTCTTGTCGTTTGGTCTCCTTGCCCTTGAATCAGCCTTGGGGACTACTAGGATGCCTTCTCACTCTACATTGTCTATTCATCAGTTCTTTGTTCTCGTCCCTTCTGCTCTTGAGTCAACATCTGGTTTGAGAACTTCTTCAAACTCTCCTTCTCCTGTTCATGGTTGAGAGCTCCTCTGGTTTTTGATTTCTGCATACTCTCTTCTTCATCAGTGGGTGCATCATTTTCTTCTAATTTCCTAAATGCAGTTAGTAAATTTATATCCCATATTTCAGGGTCATATATAGGTTTATTTCTTGCTGTCCTCTGGGGCAGCACTCTTTGGCTCAAGTTATCATCTCTGATGTCCACTGTACTTTCATTGTCGAATTCTTCTTCATGTAGGCTGTATGAATTATACATATTGTATATAATTTCATTGCCGTTAATTTGGCATATTTTGAATTTGGCCTTCTCATCTATCTTCGTCTCTTCAATGTCTGCTGTTGCTCTCTTCAAGTTTTGAAAATGTAATAGTCTATTATTGTCTAACATATATTCATTGTTTGGTAGTGTTTGTGTTATCATGTGGGGGCTGGACCATACTGTTTTCAATTTCTGGACTTGGTTTGTGTCTGTGAGTTTAATTAGTGTAAATGTGTATACTTTATCTCCTACTTTGTGTGCATGACTGTAGATTTTTTTATTGTAATTGCATTGCTGTCTCACTGCTGATTTTTTATGTTGTGGCACATCGTTTTGTGAATCCTTGTGATTTGGTCTTTTATTTGTTTTATGTATGCATTGTCCAACTTTCCACTGTAGTTGGTGTATTGCATTGAAATCAGGGTCACTGCTTCTCTTCTGAACATTGCTTTGAATGGTGAGACTCCAGTCATTGCATGCACTGAGGTGTTATAATAGTATTCAATCATTTCAATGACTTCTCTCCATCTGCTTCCCCCTATCCTTGTTGTTGCTACTCTGATCAGCTTGATTAGTGCTCGATTGAGTCATTCCACTGCTCCTTTGGCCTGTGGATGATACGTGGTTGTTCACTCACTTGTGATTTCAAGGAGCTTCGCTATTTCCTGGAAAAGTCCACTCTCAAATTGGGGCCCCTTGTCTGTTATAATTGTTTCCATTGATCCTAGTCGCAGTATCAATTCCTTTAATACTAGTTCTGCTGTGGTTTCTGCTGTGGTATTCCGCATTCGGACCATCCTCACATACTTAGTAAAATTGTCTACCATTACTAGTAGATATTGGTAGCCTTCTGCATCCTTCAATAGCATTTCCAGGTCTATGTGGACTATTTCTAATGGCGCTCTTTGTGTCAGAAAGTGTTGTTTATTATTAAGGAGGCACATTGTGCACTTATTAATGATGTCCTCAATGACTTTCCTCATGGCTGTTGTTATGAATCTTGCATTGAACGTCTTCCCTGTCTGTGTAATTCCCAGATGACCCTTCTCATGTATTTTTTGTATTAGTTCTCTTTTAAAGTAGTCAGGAATCACAATCTGGTTACTACTAGCTTTGACATATAATAATCTGTTCCTGTTGATTTTCCATTCATAATATCCTGCTGTTATTTTGGATAGTGTTTTCCAAGGTTCCCCTATCTTTTTTATCATTTCGCCAAGGATTATGTCATCTCTTTGTTTATCTACTATTTCTTGTTCAGATATCTCTTCCCTCATTAGTATCAGTAGTGCCACTTGACCTTTTTTGTCCACGTTTATCTCTGTGGTCCTTCATACTCAGTGTGTGGCAGGAACTGGAATTGCTTCTTCTCTCCATTTGTTTTCACTGCATCTCTATGGTATTCTTGCAATGATGTCCAGAAATCCGCGTTGTTATGCAATGTGCCTTTCCTATGTTTGATCGTAAATGTGAACTTGTTTAAGTATTCGATCCACCGTGACACTATTCCAGACTTATCCCCAGAGAACTTTTTTAGCCAAGCCAGTCCGCTATTGTCTAATCTTACTCTAAATTCTCTACTGATGAGGAAGTGTCAAAATTTCATAATACTCTCAATCAATGCGAGCATCTCTACCTTAGTAGAGCCATAGTTTTCTTTGCTTGCCTTCAGTTTGCCACTAAAAAACTGGATGGGTACTTCTTTTCTGTTCTTTATTTGTCCCAACATTGCTCTGATTGCTACTTTGCTCATGTTGCAATCCATTATGAATTTTTCATTGTAGTCTGGTGTGTTGAGGAAGGGTAATTTCACTAGTTCTTCCTTGATATTGTCCAGTTCCTCCTGCTCCTGCCAAGTCCACATGAATAGCACCAATTTTCTCATCAATTTGGTCGTCTTTGCTGTCTTGCCAGCTATATTTGGAATAAATGTTCCATAATAGTTGAAGAATCCCATAATCCTCTGTATGTCTTTTTTATTGTTTGGTTTTTCTATTTTTCAGATCATTTCTCTGGCATTGTCCTTCATGCATATTCTTCCCTTTTCTATCATTCTTCTGAGGAACACTATTTTCTCTTTGAGAATATCACACTTATTTCCGTTAATACGAAGTCCTGCATTTTCTAGGATTGTTAATGTTCTTTCCAATTTTTCCAGATGTTCTTGGATTGTGTTGCTTGTCACTATGATGTCATCTATATAGGCGTTGACCCCTTCCTCCATTCTATGTGTCTTATTTTTTAGTACCTTCGTTATGTACCTCTGAAAGGTTGCTGGTGCATTACAGAGTCCAAACGCCATATATATATATCCATTTGTATAGCCCATATGGAGTTATAAATGCTGTCTTCTCAATTTCATCCTCTTCTATTTTTACTTGCCAGTAGGCCTTGCATAAATCTAGTGTTGTAAAGTATTTGTGTTTACTGGCTTTATAGAGCATGTCCTCTATTCATGGTAAGGTTTATGAGTTCTTTTTCATCACTTCATTCAACTTGTGAAAATAAATGCATAAACTATACTTGTCTCCCTGTTTTATGGACATGGTTGGTGCTGTGTATGGGTTCTCACTTGGCCAAATAATTTTGTTGTTGATTAACTCTTCTAGTATGTGATTGTATTCCTCTTTCATCTGTTCAGGCACCCTTCTGACTGGTAGTTTAATTGGTTTGTCTGTTGTCATGACTATTTTATGCTTTTTGCCCACTGCCTGCCCTATGCTTATTTCTCCATAGTTGAATATACATTTATGTTTTTCTAACAGTGTCCTTAGTTGTATGATCTCCCATTCTTCTAGATGTTGGTAGTCTTTGTTGTTTATTTCAGGTGTTCTGTATGTATCTTCTTCTTCTGCTTTCATCCCAATGCCCTTGAGTCTGTTTTTGGGAGTACTCGCGACTTTGATGGTGTTCGTCAACTCTCCTTGAGTTGGCCATGTGGAGTACTATCCGCTTTCCTTTGCAAATCCTTGAATCAACCATGCAAATTACTCACTCCATTGTTGTCTTCCATTGCCTTCCAGATGAGTCGGATGTTAGTTTTAATGTATTTCCCATATATTCTTATTTGAGATCTTTTCAAATTGACATTCCAGTTTGTAGCATTGAGGATTGGTATTCTTCCCTTTCCGTGTTTTATTGTACAGACACTAGACATGATACTGGTTTGGTGCTGATGCCTTTGTTGTCATACAGCATTATATCAGCAGTTATAGTGTCCTCCATCTTTATTGTGTGCATCTTCCATTGATGTGGCTGTAGGTGGATGTCTTCTTGCAGTTGAAATATAATTGTTTCCTGTTTCCCTTGTTCTTCTTCAATATCCATCTGTTCTTCTTTTACCTTTATGGATCTGTTAGCATAGTTAATGACACATCCATTTTTTGTCAAAAAATCATTGCCTAATATGACTTCATATGGCAACAGATTATTGTGTGTGTCCACCACCAGCAAAGATTGTTCAAATGTTGTATTCACGGTTCTCATTTGTACTACATTTATCATTCCTTTCATATCAATATAATCTCCTGATGCATTGTTTAGACTCTTATTGCAGCTGTTCAAATCTTCCCATTTAAATCCTAGCTTCATAGCACATTCGTCAGTGATTATGGATGTTGCTGCTCTGGTGTTGATTGTTGCTTTCATTATTACTCCATTAATAGCTATTGTTATCATATTCATCATGTCGAGGTTTGTCAGGATAATTATTGATGCATGGTTGTTAAGACTCAGTGCTCTACTTAGTTTTCCAACTCCTCATCAGTTGGCAATACTTTGTCGATTTCATCTTCTGTTTATAGTACATCCTCTTCATCATAGTAAGCCTCTTCATCCCCAATTACATTTAACTGTTTTGGGCAGTCTGGTTTTTTGTGTCCTTTCTGTCTGCAACCATAACACTTAACGTTTTTCTCCTTCACCTTTCTGGTCTTCCCGTCTTTTCCTTTCACTCTTATTATCTTTTCTTGTTTTGTTTCTGTATAGGCTTTATTGGGGATGAGTGGTTTGAGGTTGTTTCACCATGTTGATCCCTCTCTATGCCATGCGGCCTTTTCATATATCTTGGCGTTGTTCTTGATGGTTGCTTGTATGTTGACTGCCTTTCTAATCATTCTTTCCAACTTGTCGTCAACATCACATTTAATCTTGAACTGTGTTCTAATGATTTCAGGCATCCCCTTGCAAATGTGCGAGAACAAATCATATTTGGAATATCTGTTTTCTCTTGAACTAAGCATTAACAGTCCTTTGACTTGTTGCATGTAATTTTGAATGTCATTGGTTTTTCTCATCTTTGTTGTGTTTAGAATGATTTGATATTGATTTTTAAAACTTTCATTTTCATAGTAATTCATGAAATCTCTGATCAGCAATTGGTAGTTCCTTTTTGTTTCTGCATCTAGGAGCAAGTAGTGTTGGGAAGTTGCCCCTGTCTTGCTGCTGCTGCCTGTTGGCTTACTTTGCACTCCACCATTGTTAATTCAAACATTTGTTGCTATTCAGCAAATATTGGATTATAACCGTCTACCCTTCCATTAAACTTGGGTAGGGTTGCCTTACAAGGTATCGTATCACTGGTTGTCAGTTGTGGTAGAATTGAATCTTCATATTTAGGTTTCTTGTGGTTTTTTATGGTATCTTCCTCTTGCAGTTGTGTAGTCACTGCTTTTGTGATTTCATTAATGAAATTCTGTTTCTTGAAGTCTGAGTCTTTGTCTGATTCCTCATATGCTACCTCTTTGTGGGCTGGTATCTGTGGTGCCCGCAGCTCACTTTCTTTTCTGGAGTGAAATTATATTTCATGGGTTTGCATGCTGCTCCTATTTTCTTCTTCTGTCAACTGTAATATTCTTAATTTGTCTTCAGCTGCTCTAATTCCCATGCCTGTAGATCATTGTCCTCAATTAGTTGCCTGATTGTTTTTTCCAGTTCTTTATTCCTCTCTTGCCATTGTTGGTTTTGTTCTAAAAACCTTTTATTGGACTCTGATAATTGGTGGGTGAGGGCTTTGATCTCGTTTTGGAATAATTACCTTTGTTCATCTAGCCACATCTCAATGTTTAATTGGATTTCACTCAGGATCATTTCATTTTGTTGTTCCATTTCTTTGACTTTCTTGGTTAACTGTTCTATTTCATGTTTTAGGAGTGCCTCATTTTCCTGGCTCCTCATTAACATATCCATTATGTCTAGTGGGTTCGTCTCTGGGGGTGAATTGAGGTATTGCAATTCCATGTCAGTGGCTGAGTTTTTGCCAAAGTAATGTGATGATCGTATTGTTCTAGTAGTCACTGCCTTGATCGCAGTTTTCTTTGCACTACCATTTTTACCTTTTGTCATTTTTGCTCTCTGGTTTGTAGTGGTCTTCCATCTTCTTGATTGTGATCCCAGGATCCTGTTAAAGTGCTTCTGTTTGGTTTTGGGTAACTCTCTCTCTTGACTAGTTGCTTTTCCTTGTAATGGTTTATTGCTTGTTTCCACTTGCACTTGTAGCTCTTGTCATTGAATGCGGGTAGTTTCACTGAATGTTTCTTTTTAAGAGTTGCTGTTCTTGGATGTCATGGTCACCATGTAACATCCTCTACCATTCATCATCACTCTTTATCTCTTGTTACTGCATAACACTAGTCGTATTTCTGCAGGTAGGGATTTACTTATTGCATATCACTTGGCTGTTGTTTCTCTTAATGTAAAGTAAACTAGAATTAACCATTCACTATTTAGGTGATGAAGCCATGTGGTAATCTATCCAATGATCAATGATGGGCATCTGCCTGAAGCTGATCTCCACATCCAGTTTTACCACTTACTCCATTTGGTTTAGTGTCACCTCTCAGCTCATCAATACAGTTTATGTGTACCCTATTATAGCTTGTCAAACAGACTGCCAAATTAACCAGATGTTAATGCTTCAACAGACATTGTATTAAATATTCAAACTATTATAGTAGAACAAAATAAGAATTCCAAATAAAATTCTTTACCAACTTCTTACAATGTTTTTAATCTATTTATAGTAAATTCAGAAAAGTACCTGTCAATTCAAATTTAAACTTTTTGTCTGCCAAGATGGCAGCTAAAAATAATGGAAGTGATTTTGCCCCCTTGTTTTGTCAAAAGTATTTTTATCAACCAATACTAATCTCTCTTTTTTGACACATATTGTTTCTTGGTTGCAAAATACAAATAAATCTAAATTAATCGAATTGATCTAATTACAATATTTCTAATCATCATTTCTTTGATCTTATTCTCACTCTGCTTGACATTTGCAGCTTATTTTTGATTTATGTTGGATGATGCTACATCAGCTATTAAATTTTACATATGGTTGGCAATGTTTTATACTAGAAAAGCTGTTTCTTTCATATTACATTAAAGAATATACCAAATTAATGGTTATTCTGGTTGGAGAGTGTAAATTGAAATTAAAGCTTGGTCAATCTAACCATGTTTTATACTCAGCTATAAAATGGATGCTTTGATTTTACGGTTTTTATTATACAAGTATTATTTTTGCTGAATTTTACCAAATATGCACTTAAATTTGGGTTTTTATTCAATACTCAGGATGTGTGGGGTAGTGCTGGGGTGAATTTAATCCTTGAACACTTATTTATTTTCAAATTTTCAATTAATTATTGAAGCATCTCTAAGCAATTTTATGCTTTTTTGTTATCTTGAGTAACATGGAGTTAATTAGTACTTGTCAACTAATGTTAGCTTGGCCTATTGAATTTATATATTATCATGGAGGCATAGTCAACAATCTAAAGGAAAATGATGGTGGCAATATCTTAGATTGATTTCAATATCAAAATACATGTAAAACTGGGGATTCAGCCTTTGATTCCTTGAATTTAATGTTTAGTTAAGGTTTTCTGCATTAATGTGTAAAAAAATTTCTGGTTTTGTTACTGCACTACAAAATAAGATTTCCATCAGCAATTAAATCAATCTCTTCTTGATAGGGTTCAACATCTTCTTTGTAACAATAAATCCCTCTGACAGTGGTATGGATACTTGTAAAAAAATACTTTTGCACAGAATTTTTTAAATCAGACTTTCCCCTGACAGTGGTATAGTTAATTCTGAAACTACACATGTACTCATAGTCCTGTGATTGTGCCCATGTGGCATTGGTGAGAAACCAGCATGTGTTCCTACTAATATATCTTATTGAGAGTTTTGAGTTAATGTGTGGATTGACCAATTGTAGCATCATCCCAAAAAGAATAGCTGCAAACAAAAGATTAATGTTGAACAATTATATGATTAAATATAATCAGAGATATGATTGTAAAATTTAGTTAATTATTCTATTCATTTTGTAAGATGCAACCAAGCTACAATATTGTGCAAATTAAGAGAAACATGTTAGCTGATTAAGTAACATTTGACAAATTGCAACGAGTGAAATTACGCTTACATATGAACAGCCATATTGGCAGAAGAATTATTTGAAATTCAAAATCAGCAGGTACTTTAGAATTTTTAAATAAATAGCTTTGAATTTAACAAGAAATTTGATGAACAATAAATTCTTCAGAGTTTATTTTATTTTCATTCTTCATTTATCTGGTTTGATTATTTAATAAAATGTGCAGCTAGGCAAGTTGTTTCGAGTAGTGGCTGGACTGCATCACAGGATCGATTCAAAGGGTCCTTGTGCCAGTCACAAAACCGCACTTATGTTACAGTTAGGAGTTTTTCTATTCTTGCCTAGTCTGACTATCAATCCATACATGTACGAATATTCTTGCCTAGTCTGACTATCAATCCATACATGTACGAAATAATTAATGCTTGAAACGACTGGATAGTCGAACCCTAGGAATATATCTATATTCTTAATAGTAGGAGACTTGACTATAATCAACTAAATAAATGACCTTACATGTGTTACTATTAAATGTAAGTATAGGAAACTGCAATCTTATTAGTTTGTAAATGCAGTTAGTGTCAATGCCTGGTTGCTTTACTTAATCAAATCAACAAACACTTTACAAAATTGAGTTTAAGTCAGTTACAACTTGACATGAGTGCACGCACTGAGCTAAAGTAAGGTACACATAATTAGTTCTCCTGGAGCTGAGACGGCGCAGTGGATTCAATCCATTGTTTACAAAGGAGAGGAACTGTGATGTGGAGATCAGCTTTGGGCAGTAGCCCACAGAAGAACTGAAGAGGAAACGTCACACGGCTCCATCACCTAAACAGTGATAATTAGTATTCAATTAACCTAACTAGTTAATATCAGAGGAAAAGCTTGGTGGTTCAACAATTTGGTAACTCCTCACCTGCAATTTACTGAGTGATAGTTATTAACAATAATACACAGTGCAAATAGGCCAGGTGGAGGATGTTACAATCCATCTACAGCCACATCAGTGGAAAATGCACACAATTGAGATGGAAGACACTATATCAGCCAATATAATGCTATACAACAACAAAGGCATTAATACCAAACAAGTTTCAATGCTGTCTAGTGTCTGTACGATAAAACATGGAAAAGGAAGGATACCAATTCTCAAAGCTACAAACCAGAATGTTAACCTGAAAAGATCTCAGATAAGAATATATGGAAAATACATCAAAACTAAAATCAGACTCATCTGGAAGGCAATGGAAGATGAAGATGGAGCGAGTAATTTGCATGGTCAATTCAAGGACTTGCAAAGGAAAGCAGATAGTACTCCACATGGCCGACTCAAGGGCAAGTGGATGAACACTATCAAAGTCGCAAGTACTCCCAAAAGCTGATTCAAGGGCTTTGGGAAGAAAGCAGAAGAAGAAGACACATACAGGATACCCAAAATAAATGATGAAGATTATCAACATCTAGAAGAACGAGACATCACGCAACTAAGGACACTCCTGGAGAAACATAAATGTATATTCAATTACAGAGAGATAAGTGTAGGCCAGGCAGTAGGCAAAAAGCACAAAATTGTCACAATGACAGACAAACCTATCAAACTACCAGTCAGAAGGGTGCCTGAGCAGTTGAAAGAAGAATACAATTGTATACTGGAAGAACTAATCAACAACAAAATCATTTGGCCAAGTGAGAGCCTGTACGCAGCACCAACCATGTTCATAAAACAGGGAAATAAGTACCATCTATGTATTGACTTTCATAAACTAAATGAGGTGTCAAAGAAGGATTCATACCCCTTACCACAGATAGAAGACATGCTCTACAAAGCCAGTAAACATAAATATTTTACAACTTTGGATTTATGCAAGGCCTACTGGCAAGTGAAGATGGGGAAGATGACATCGAGAAGACAGCATTCATAACCCCATACGGGCTGTTCGAATGGATATATATGGCATTCAGACTCTGAAACTCACCAGCAACATTTCAGAGGTATATAACGAAGGTACTGAAGAACAAGACACATAGAATGGAAGAGGGAGTCGACGCCTATATAGATGACATCATAGTCACAAGTGATACAGTTCAAGAACACCTGGAAAAATTGGAGAGGACATTAATGATTCTAGAAAACGTGGGACTCTGGATTAATGGAATTAAGTGCAATATCTTGAAAGAGAAAATAGTGTTCCTCAGAAGAACGATAGAGAAAGGCAGAATATGCAAGAAGGACAACGCCAAAGAAATGATCCAAAAGATAGAAAAACTGAACAACAAAAAAGATATACAGAGAATTATAGGATTCTTCAATTATTACGGAACCTTTATTCCAAATATAGCTGGAAAAATTGCGAAGATGACCCGATTGATGAGAAAGTCAGTACCATTCATATGGACCTGGCAAGAGCAAGAAGAACTTGACAACATCAAAGAGGAACTTGCAAAATTACCTTCCCTCAACACACCAGATTACAATGAGAAATTCATACTAGATTGTGATGCAAGGAAAGTAGCAATTGGAGCAACATTGGGACAAACAAGAAACAGGAAAGAAGTACCCATTCAGTTCTTCAGCTGCAAGCTAAGAGCAAGCAAAGAGAACTATGGCTCCACCAAGGTAGAAATGCTCACACTGATTGAGAGCATCAAGAAATTTTGATATTTCCTTATAGGAAGAGAATTTAGAGTATTAATGGACAACAGTGGATTAGCTTAGCTGAAGAAGTTCTTGGGAGACAAGTCCGGAATAGTATCTCAGTGGATTGAATACCTAAATGAATTCACATTTACAATTGAACATAGGAAAGGCACATTACACAACAAAGCGGACTTTTGGACATCACTTCCAGAATACCAAAGAGACACAGTGAAACAGATGGAGAAAAGAAGCAATTTCAGTTCCTGCCACACACAGAATACAAGGAATTACCAGAGATAAATGTGGATAACAAAGGTCAAGCAGTACTACTGATACTCATAAGAGAGGAGATAATGGAACAAGAGATAGTGGACAAACAAAAAGACGATATAATCCTAGGTGAGATTATAAAAAAGATTAGGAGCCTTGAACAACACTATCTAAAACAATGGCAGGATACTATGAACACTACAAATGGAAGATCAACAGGAATGGACTACTATACGTCGAAGCTGGGAATAACTGAATCATGGTACCCGACTACTTCAAGAGGGAATTGATAAGGAAGATACATGAGAAGGGTCACCTAGGAATAACACAGATGGAGAAAATGTTCAATGCATGATTCATAAAAACAGCCATCAGGAAAGTCATGGAAGACATCATCAACAAGTGCATGACATGCCTTCTAAACAACAAACAGCACTTCCCGACACAGCAAGTACTGCTAGAAAAAATTATCACAACTCAACCTATTGAAATAGTCCATATAGATCTGGAGATGCTATTGAAGGATGCCAAAGGCTATCAGTACCTACTGGAAATGGTGGAAAACTTTACCAAATATGCAAGGATGGTCCTGATGCAAAACACCACAGCTGAGATAGTCTTAAAAGAGTGGATACTGAGATTGGGACCAATGGAAACAATCATAACAGATAAAGGACCTCAATTTGAAAGTGGACTTTTTCAAGAAATGGCGAAGCTCCTAGAAATCACAAGTGAACAAACAACTGCCTATCATCTGCAGCCCAACATAGCAGCGGAATGACTCAATTGAACATTAATTAAGCTAATCAAAGTAGCAACAACACAAATAGGAGGAAGCAGATGGAGAGAGGTTATTGAAATGATTGAATACTATTACAACACCTTGGTACATGCAACAACTGGAGTATCACCATTCAAAGCCATGTTTGGAAGGGAGGTGGCAACCCTGCTCTTGATGCAGTACACCAACTACAGCAGAAAATTGGACAAAGCATATGACAACAATTAAAAAACCAGATCACAGGAATTCACGAAACGATGTGCCACAATATAAAAAAGTTGGCAGTGAGACAGCAATGCAATTATAATAAAAAAATCTATGGTCACGCACATAAGGTAGGCAATAAAGTATATGCATTCACACTGATTAAACTTGTAGACACAAACCAAGTCTGGAAGTTGAAAACAGTATGGTCTGGCCCCCACATGATAACACAAACACT
>CABFPE010000935.1:168483-199104 GCA_900660155.1 Hofstenia miamia | reverse complement strand
CAATATTCAACCTGTAAAAAAACTACTTTATGCAAAAAACTTGCAATTTCTAATATTTAATAAATGTACGTGGTAAAACCCACATATGTGTTTAAGACATAAGGAAACTGAAAGAACCCCAGGTGATGCTATCAGAACTAACAGCAAGCTACTTTGAACACTACAAGTGGAAAACAAACCGAAATGGGCTACTGTATGTAGAAGGGCAAAACAATCGCAATGTGTATTTACAGATTTCACAAGGTCGCATCTAAATTAATGGATACATGAGAAAGGCCACCTAGGAAAAATGCAAACAGAGAAAATGTTTAATGGGCGATTCATAACAACAGCAGTAAAAAAAGTAATTGAAGACATCATCAACAAATGCACTACATGTTTGTTACATAATAGCCAATGATTCCCAACACAAAGAGCACCACTGGAAAAAATAATCACCACACAACTGAACAAAATAGTTCACATCAACTTGGAACAACTATTGAAAGATAACAAGGGGTATCAATTCCTATTAGTAATGGTGGATAACTTCACAAAATACGCAAGGATGATCCCAATGAAGAACACAACTGCGGAAACCACAGCAGAAATAGTAATGAAGGAGTGGATATTGTGATTTGGGCCAATGGAAACAATCATATCAGATAATCAACCGGAATGCTAGTGTGGCTTATTTCAAGAAATGGCAAAGATGCTAGAGATAGTGAGTGAAAGAACCACAGCATACCACCCGTAGGCAAATGGCGCAGTGTATTGTGATTACAGAGATAATGTTAATCTTCAATCTTATGTGTTTATTGAGAAAAATACCTGTTTCACAGATGGCAAAAATAAACACGTTTGTTTGCAGTCTATTGTTTAAAATGTAACAAACATGAAATCCCTTTACAATTATAAAAATGAATTCAAGAATAAAATATTTGCAAGTAGGAATTTTTATATGAAACATTTCAAGATTGTTGATAACATGTTTTGTTATTAGTATTGTAAATTGATTGTTAGCGTTTATTGATACACATATATACAAAACGTTTAAAAATATAAATTTAATATTATAAGAAATTGCTTAAATTTTAAAATTTTTTGGTGTCTTTTCTATTAAGAATTAAATAAATACCCGGTATACGACTTTTCCACGATTGTGATTTACATTTATTTTCCAACATATTTTCACGTTTATGACTTACATTTCTTTTCTGACGATTTCACATTTGTAGACTTACATTTTTTTTTCCGACGTTTTTCCTTTCTTTGAGTCTACATGGCTTTTGACTTTTCTACGTTTGTAGACGTCAATCCATTCTTTCAGTACTGATATACATTTAATTTTTCCATTTGTATACATGAATTCAACTGATCAAATTAGTCAAAAACATTGTAAGAAACTGAATATTATGTTAAAATTAAGATATCTTTTCATCATTAAACAAAATGAAAATTTCATGACGTTATTAGTATAAACTTTCAAGAATGAGTGAGAAAAACGTTAATGCACAAAAATACGAGTAATTTTTATTGTAAATTCAGATTTTACTTTATACAGATATATATATACAGATTTTATTTATAAAAATAAATATTTCAATACGCTGAATACAATCAATGTTTAACAAAGGTTTGAATTGTTTCACAGAAAGTGTATGTGGTTAAAAAATGATATATTTATTAGTCTTTACATAATAAAAATTTGTTTGCTTTCCCAAATAGTATTAAACATTTATGAGATGCCAACTGAAAGAACAAAATCTCGCAACAAATAAATACCTCGGCTTGACACAAAGTGCATTAAGTAAAAAATTATCATTTTTCTTGCTTTTCAAAATAATAAATTGTATGAATTTTCAAACGCTCATGAGATGCAGAATTCTGAGAAAATTAGATAATAACACACGTATTGTATAAACCTTAAAAAAGAATATAAAAATCGTTGATAATATTATTCCTAACATGTGCATTTATGTATTGATCTACAAAGTGGAAAATGAATCTCAAAAATTTCTAAACTAAAAACAAAATGCTTTCAATGCTATACACAGCTTTACAATGTTAAAAAACGTTAACATTCGCATTTTTCTTCAGTTAATAAATAAATTTTGATAATCACAAATGAATACATAGCGCATTTCAAAACCTAATCAATTAGATGTCATGAAACTCGCAAAACATTTTTAATTACAAAAAGACTAACACTTTTTCATAAAAAATACATTTACGCAAAATGATTAAATTGATTGATTTTACAAAACACATAGTCGTACACAGTTTGCAAAATAGCATTAAGCACTCATGAAATTGAAAAAATGATTACGGTTATTAAAGTACTTCTACAAAATATATAACGTCAAGTGAAAAGAAGCAAAATTTTTAATCTGAAGATGAATGTCAAAGCTATATAAAATAAATTTAAGTATACGTATAGTACTTAAACTTAATTTAATTAATATATACTTGTAATTGTTTATGAGATTATAAAAACACAACAGCAATCGTTAAATGATTTAAACCACATTTTGTACATTAGGTATTAAAACAACTTAGGAACATTTTCTAAATACATAAATAAATAGCTTAAATTACAATTAGCAGAAACTGATAAAATTAAATAAATACTTTTTCAGGGTGGTTTACTCATTGCATTCAAATATAACATTTATATCTCTCAATATGCAATTAGGAAAACCAGATTTTAACTAAATTTCCCTATTAAAAGTTTTAAAATCATATAGAGATTGAGATTTTTTGAAACAATATCTGACTTTGTTAGAGTTTCTAAAGCATAGCATTAGAGAGAATACCAATATATTTTAATTTTCCTTTTGGTGATTTTTTATCCTTTTGAACAAAATTACTTGTCTTTGGGAATATATAATTTTCCTTTTGGTGTAGAATAAATTACATTTTTGTCTTGTCTTAAACATGTATGTGGGTTTTACCACATATGTTTATTAAATATTATTATTAATATTTATTTTTATTTGGAAATATTTTTCGATTCCACTTTTAAACAAGTATGCAATGTGTGAATGTAATACATGTAAAGTAAGTTAATGTGTGAAAGTAATACATGCAAAGTAAGTTAATCTGGGAATGTAAAACTAAAAAAATGTAAGGTAATGTGGGAAAGTAAAACTAAAAAATGTAAGGTAATGTGGGAAATTAGATCACATAAATAACACAAAAACTAGTGAAAGTAAATGACGTCAGAACAACACCATCAGCAATATCCATGGCGTCTCAGGTAAAGACCACCCCCCTTGACCAATCAGAAAAAAGTGAGACAAACTTGCCTCCACCTCTCGGCCAATCAGAAAAATGTGAGAAGGGGTACACTCGAATCTATAATACTATGCTCTTACACAGGTGAAACTTTTCTTGATGATAGTCTATATTTTGATACATTTGAGAAGCAAAATGTGTGAATTGGTACTTTCTTTTTGTTTGAATATGTTCCTCTGCCTGATAGGCTTCAGTATCACTGAAGTTAACATTTTCATCCAAATTTTCATCAGAAGTTTCCTCTGTCTCATAACTGGTACTTGTATTTGTTGGAATTAACATTTTTCATCCTTTTTAATGGATGAATGGTTGACAGGGGTGCTGCCTTTGATGTTGTGTAACCAATTGTAGTATTTTTTGATATAAATGAATTCCTTTTATTCCAATCCTGAATATTACAAAAGAGAATTAGTTAGGAAGGTGCATAAAAATGGGCACTTGGGGATAATACAGACAGAAAAAACTTTTAATGCCCAGTTTATAATGACAAGTATTAGAAAAACAGTCGAAGACATTATTAATAAATGCAATACATGTCTAATAAACAATGCAAGTCATTTTCCAATACAAACTGCACCACTTGAAAAAATAATTGTGACAGCACCTAATGAAAATGTGCATGTAGACCTGGAAAAAGTATCACAGGATGATGACAGATATCAATATATATTGGTATTGGTTGATAATTTTACAAAATATGCTTGTATGATACCATTAGATTCAACAACAGCAAAAATAGTAGCTGACAAGATTATGAAAGAATGTATTCTAAAGTTCAGACTGATGCAAACAATAATATCAGACAGAGGAGTACAATGCGAAAGTAAATTGTTTGAGGAGATGGCTAAATTGATGGAAATATTAACTGAAAAGACAACAGCGTACCATCCACAGGCAAATGGTGTGGTGGAAAGATTAAATAAAACCATGATCAAATTGATACAAGTTTTAACATCAAGAATTGGAGGGAGAGACTGGAGAGAAGTAGTAGAAATAGTAGAATATTTTTACAATACTTCAGTGCACTCAACAACGGGGATGACTCCGTATAAGGCCATGAAGGCAGAGAAGCAGCAACGCCGATGTCAATGCAATACCATACATACTCTGAAAAACCAGACAATGACTACATAAGGAAAATTAAAGATCAGATAACTGGGATTCACAAAGCAATGTGTCACAATACGAAAAAGTCTGTGATAAAACAAGAAAGAAATTTCAATAAAAAGATATATGGCAAACCACACAGGGTAGGGGACAAGGTTTACACGTACACTCTAATGAGAACACAAGACGTGAACCAAGTGAGAAAACTTAAAACACAGTGGTCAGGGCCATTCACAATTACACAAACACTACCCAATAATAACTATAAACTTAATGATGGTAGAATATTACACTTTCAAAATTTAAAACTAGCAACAGTAAATATAGAGCAAGTAATGCTTGATAAACATGCAGAATTTAAAATCATACAAGTTGATAATGGCATATATGCTGAGATGGATGAGTTAGACAGTGTATATGAAGAAGAATTCCAAGAAGTTGAGAGAAGAATAGTGCCCCAGAGGGCAGAAAAAAATAAAATGAGATATAACCCCAAAATATGGGATAATAATTTAGTAACTGAATTTAGGAAAAATGAAATGAACGACACAATGATCACTGATGAAAGCCAGGAGGGTAAGAAGAAAGAAGACTCTGCAACCCAATTGTCCATTAAAGGACGTGAGGACAGAGGAAATGTTGACGAGTACTACTATTAAAACTAGGTCTCCACAATCTGATTGCCAATTAAAGGGCATGACAATGGAGAATTCGCCACCTAGTAACAAGAGATGACGAGAAAGAAGATGAGCTCTGCAATCTGATTACCAATTAAAGGGTATGATGATGGAGCATATGACGCCAACAAATAAGAGAAGAAGAATAAGAAGGAAGTCTCCTCCATCTGATTACCTGTTAAAGGGTATGAGGATGGAGATAACAAAGGAAAGATCAACCTCTACCAAATGTCAGATAAAGGGCAGGCGGGTAAGTGAGGGCCATCAACATGAGACCAATCGCCAAATAAAGGGCGTGAGGTTGGAAACACCAAAATATGCACACTCCCCTTCAACATCCAGTAGTACTCAATGCCAATTAAAGGGCAAAGAGGAAAAAACATCAACAAGTACTTGATGCCAATTAAGGGCAAAGAGGAAACAGCATCAATAACCATGAAAGATTAGGAAACACAGCTGATAAGTGATGACCCCAACAAGGACACATCAGAAATACCATCAACAAGTTTGCTCCTTACGACAACAAGCTCAGGGATATTCTCATACTGACAAACGTCTACCACAACAAAATTGTCATGATCAGAAGAGAGAGAGAAAGTCAAATGACTAAGATAGGGAAAGAAAGAATTCACCCCTACTTTATGGCTAACAGAAAGATGTGATACAACTCATACGACAATTTGTCACCAGAAACAAAGCAACTAATAAAAAGAAGTACCTCCATGAAGGAAAATGAGAGTTATGCAATTCCAATAGTAATCAACAAGAAGAATCGTCCCACATGTAATATGACAATAGTGTACACAGTGGAAATGAAAGAGCAATTTAATAGAAGCTATTTTAAGAGCACAGTACACATCATGTTTATGAACAATTCATGTTAAAGGATGTACAGAAATTAACAAAAAACAGAGAAAAAATTATAGCAGAGTGTGAACAGGTGAACCTGGACAAAAAGCATCTAAGAGTGGTATATTTTGTGAAAAATAGTGAAATTGGATCAAAGAAACTTAAATCAAATATAGAGGAAATGCTAAAGATAGCTAAAAAGTATAAAACAAGAGTAATAATTGTGGTTACTCAAAAAGAAGAGGAGATTCCAAGATTTATAAAAGAAATGGAAATAAAGATAGACAACCTATTCACAGTGAACAGTGGAACACTGAAAATATCTGAGCTCATAAGAATGGACCTACAGATTAATGAGATGGCTCCAGCAGAAAGAATCATGGTAGAACCAAAGATTGTGATCAACATGTATTACCAAACAAGAACAATGGAATTAATGAAGAATGGATTGACAAACACATTTTGGGAGAACATTAAGAAAGTTAAAACAACTATCCAGCTATGTTTGGGATGGCAACAACCGCGGAAATGCAGGGCACAGATAAAACCATAGAAGAAAAGACTATGACAACACTTTTGAAATGTATGCCGCCACCAACAATTTTCATACCAATGTTATTACCAACATGGAGACTAAAAGATAAAAAGGCAGCTAAGGCAATGTGGCATGAAGAAAACACTTATGTTAACAACTGACAAGCAGCAGAGTAGATTGTGAATGATGAGCTATATAGAAAATCTAAAGAAACCTTATTAAAGAATGATAACAAAGAAAGAATTTTTATAGAAGGACAAGTAACACCATATGATCTGTACCGTGAAGGAGAACCAATACACAAGCAAATACAAAAAGTCCGGAGCAAAATTGAGAAATGATCCACACAAACAGTAATATTATTCTCAGGAATAAATGACATCATGTGGGGAGAATTATGGAGCTCGCAATACTGGTATTATGATGTAATGCGATGTGCGGAAATTATCACTATGGTAAGACTGGGGAAAAATGAACCTGAAAACATCAGTGAAGAAGAAGTTATGGAAAATATAAGTGCTTTTTATGACGAAGCATAGATATTGAAATCACTAAGATCAACATATGAATTCTTTTACCAGAACACAACAATTCATTCTGACCTAGCACATACTAGCAGAATCAATGTGATCATGACACTAATGATAGCTATAAAAGGACTGAAATTATACCAAAAACATTATGAAATATTTAACGAAAAACTTAATGAATTGAGAAGTATGTGTACAATATCAAAATCTCTGAAGAATCCTTCATTTCTCAGACACAAAAAGATGCTAACAACCAAAAAAACTGTAGTATTAATAATCACTAAAGAAGAGCTATACAAGAGAATTAGTAGGGAGATGAAAGAAGTGAAGGATATCATTAAGAAGGCAGCTGAAATGGTACATGGAGAGTGAGTAGTCATCCTTAATTAGCTATGAAGGAGGGGGAGTGTGACATAATCCATCAAACTATCATGTGTTGTCAAGATGAGAGAAAGAATGGATGAAACAAAGACTAAAAATATTATAATGATTATAATAATTAATATGTAAACACATGATATGATTGATTATTTGATTTTGTAAATTATTTTGTGCAGTTATGTTTATTTGACAAAAAACAATATGTGCCAAAACAGTACACTAATAAATAGTGTACTCTAATTAATACTGACATTGTGTAACTTTTAGCAGAACTGTAAACCAAGGGAAAACTGTAAACAAGAATCAATTAAACAGGTACTAGTTGAGTATTTGCTTATTCACTACAAAGTGCTATAAATATGTTTGAAATGATACAATTACTGATGAACAAATTTAGTTTGGATTTACTTTTCTCTTGTCAGGTTATTTTATATTTTGATGGAAAGCTAAACATTCAAGCATTGGGTAATTATTTGGTGGTTCCCACATCCATTTAAAGGTATGCTGGAGCAGCCTAACAATCAGCTATTCCACAGTGGTGAGGGCGACAGCTGTAATTACCTTTCAGTGCTTTTAGGTTACAAATAGGTATAGGGGTTTTTCACTGTTATAGCTTTCCTATTCTTTGTTGCTTGCCAGTTATTATGATTACAATTATTATGGTCTANACCATTTATTCTTAAACTCAAATAATGAACACTTACCATTTCTACCATAAAAATAATTTAACTAGTTTAATAAATCTTTAGTTACTGATTTAATAAAATGAATATTCTCATAAGGAATTCTTAAACATTTAATGATCAACTAAAATACATTTCTATCTGATTTAGGAGTAAACATTTAATAATTCAAAGATAAAAAATACAATAGTTTATTTCTTCATTTGATTCAGTTTCATATTCACAACTGAGCATTCACTAGGAATGATTACCATTACATATAAACAGTTTCAATTAGTTTTCAAACACATTGCTAATAATTTCTGTACATCCAAAAAGAATGATAGTGCAAGCAAATACAAACTGCTAACAATTTAACCTAGAATGAAGGATTAGCTTTGTCTTTAATATTAATTGTGATGTTAGGAATTCAGCCAAAATTTTTTTTAATGCCAAATTTCTATAGTATTTGGGCTTGCATCTATCAGAATTTAACTAACAATATAAAAATATAATAGGGTAAAAAAATTGATTCTAACATATATATCTAAACACAAAGACATTGTCAAATAAACTGATACTCACAAAATTGTAAAATACAGTAATCAGATAAGTACATACAAACAGATAGTTAACTTAGAAGCAAGTAAATACCAAACAAGTAATGTAGAGTCACTAAAGGCCCTCTTTTCATTATTTTATCATTTTGATTAACTGTTTTAAATTTGAGCTTAATATTGCTCTTGATTTTTGTTAGTGACATCACCTTGACATAATCAATTTAGATCCATCAAACTATCATGTGTGGTCAAAATGAGAGAAAGAATGGATGAAATAAAGACTAAAAATATTATAGTGATTATAATAATTAATATGTAAACACATGATATGATTGATTATTTGATTTTGTAAATTATTTTGTGCCAGTTATATATAAATTATGGTCAACAGTATTTGACAAAACAATAGATGCCCAAACAGCATACTCTAATTAATGCTGACATTGTGTAACTATTAGCAGAACTGTAAACCAAGGGAAAACTGTAAACAAGAATCAATTAAACAGGTACTAGTTGAGTATTTGCTTATTCACTACAAAGTGCTATAAATATGTTCAAAATGATATAATTACTGATGAATGAATTTAGTTTGGATTTATTTTTCTCTTGTCAGGTTATTTTATATTTTGATGGAAAGCTAAACATTCAAGCACTGGGGTAATTATATGGTGGTTCCCACATCTGCTTAAAGGTATGCTGGAGCAGCCTCACAATCAGCTATTCCATGGCCGTGAGGGCGACAGCTGTAGTTCCCTTTCAGTGCTTTTAGGTTACAAATAGGTATAGGGGTTTTTCACCATTATAGCTTTCCTATTCTTTGTTGCTTGCCAGTTATTATGATTGCAATTATTATGTCCTACATGATGACTTCCCTATCAATGAACCTCAATCAGTTATGGTGTTATTTTACAATCAGTGATTTAGTATTAACCTTATTTAGATCATGATTTTATATTACATTCATTATCAATTTAATAGTAGAATTAAGTTGCTCATTGTTTCCTATTGTAGACCTTTGGCCAACTTCCACAATTGTTTTCTTGCTAGCGGCATTGATTGTTTAAATGTACAAAGGGCTGTTATGTATTACTATATCTGCAGAGCTATTATATGTAAGGCTTGATAACAAGCTAAAGCATCCATTCTTAAGTAGTTACAAATCCCATCAAACTGAGATCACTATTCACACACTAATTCTATTGATGGTTTCCACTACAAAGATGAAGCTTAATTTGAAGATACAGCTGATTGGTGTCTATCTGGAACCGCATGGCAAACTTTCAGGTGTTGATCCTGTCTTCCATTCTCCACTTATTACCTAAATGAGTTGTAGTGTGTTAAGCAGTTAGAGAGGCTAACATGTATTAAGTTAAGTTAATAAAACGAACACTCATTTTGAAGGAGAGAATTAGGAGATTGTTGAACCCACTTTGCATGCTAACTAAGAAAAGTAATAAGTGACTATGAATTCAGTATGAAAAGTGGATTGGCATGATTCTACAATGCAAGTCATCTGAGCATTGGCTCAGGTTGTATGTTCTAACTCAAATGGTATTGCTGTTTTCAGATATATGAACATGAAAAATTTCCTTAGGCTTTGTGTATTCACCACATCTCTTACCTCTTCTTCTGTGATTTCATTTGGCTCATTTTTTTATTCTCATCAATGTAATTATTTCTACTCTTTTTACAAACTTGTAATAAAAATATTTTTTATCCCAGATATCCATCCATACCACTTCATTTACTCCTGAGAAGAGTATTATTGCTTTAGTTGTGTGGCTTTCAATTTCATTTCTTAAATCTTTCCAATATATGTTTATAGGCTTTCCTTTTGTATATAGCTGGAAGAGTTATTGTCCCCTCAACATATACTCATTTCTCAGCATTATCTCCTTTGATTTTTCATATTCTTGCTTCTTGACTATCTTCATTGCTTTTTCTTTTGTGTTTCCATACAATTTATATTCATACATGAATGTCTTCACAACTCTTACATCCTTCAGAAATTTCCACCTTGGAAGTATCATTGGTATTGAGATCATTTCAGGCAGTGTGCATATTAGTATTTTTGTTTCTCTTTATCTCTTGATTTCTCTGCATGACCCTGTTGATGTTGCACAGTTGCTAGCCCTATTGTTGTGGGATAATTCATTTTTCTGTCTCCAGTCATGTCCCAGAAAGCTTGGGTTAATCCTTTCTTGCTCATTTTCAACCATATATTTTCTTTCATTTCTATCTTCAAGGTAATATGCTCAAAATCCACAGCTAGTTGGTTGTATGGCCTTAAGATTTCTTTTAGTTCTGTTCTGGTGAATGCCTCTGTGAATGTAAGTTTCATTGTTTTCACCATTTGTTCCTCTCTCACTTTCTGATAGCTTCTCAATCAAATTTTCATCATCTCAGTGCTTTTTATTATCTTTGCTTCAAATGCTCCTGACACTGATTTCAATTACACTTGATAAAGAGTGTATTGGCTTTTGGGACCCCTTTATCCTCCATTGGAATCTTGACTGTTTTTACTTCCTTGCATAGGTCTATCACTATACATAGGTCAAAGATGATCCTAAAAACTTATGCCCAGTATTTGAGCTGTATGTTGAAATGGATTAATTCTGATAATGTTGTATCTGTTGGTTTCTTTTTCCATAATAATACATTCTGTACCTGCATGCAGGTGTTAAACAGATGTTTAGGGATTTCTTCCAGTGTTGATTTTGTGATAATTTTGTAGCATCATCCAAATAAATCAATCTGCTAATGTCAAATCAACAAGAGAATAAGATTGAAGAAGAATGATGATTAGAAATAGTATAAAATTGTAAAATCAGTTAGATTAATTTGTATTATGCAACCAAACAAAAATATGTGTCAACTATAAGAGATTAGTATCTGTTGATAACAATAATTCTGGCAAAACAAAGGCAGTGAAATCACTATCATTATTTTTAGCCACCATATTGGCAGACAAAAAGTTCAAATTTGAAATCAACAGGTACTTTTCTGAAATTGCTATAAATAGATTCAAAACCCTGTAAGCAATTGATAAAGAATTTTTTCAGAATTCTTACTTTGTTATTTCAATGCAGTTTGATTATTTAATATGATGTCAAGCTAAATGAGTTGTGTTTAGTAGTGGTCTGGATCCATCACAACTTTGATTCTAGGGTCTTTGTGCCAGATCATGAAAGTGCACTTATGCTAGGTATTGGGGGTTTTTCTCTCATTTAGTTGACTACCATTCATTAGTACATGTATTAAAAATAATAGATTCAAAATACAGTTGGATGACTGAAACCTAGGAATTAAATCTGTAATATTTTAGATCCAAATTACTAACTATAATGTGACAGATAAATAGACTGAGCATATACTAATTAGTAAATGTAGATGAAGAAGCTGTCAAATATTAAACTGATTATTAAAGCCAATATATTTTGATATTTTGGTAATGGCTACATGTAATATTAATTAGGCAGCTAGTAACAAGTCTGGTTGCACATTCACAAAAACTCTTTTACAAAATAGAGACTAAGTCAAATTGTCTCTGGTTTTAAGTATGCACCAAGCTAGGATAAGGTACACATAAGGTATATCATTGAGCTGAGAGGTGAAACTCAACCAAATGGATCATTGGTGAACAGGTGAAACTGGATGTGGAGATCAGCTTCAGGCAGACGCCCATCATCAATCAATGGAGAGGATGCTGGATGGCTTCATCACCTAAATAGTGGATAGTTAAATCTAGTTACATTATGCTAACAGAAATATACAAAAGCTAAACAGTATCTAGTTAGTAAATCCCTACCTGCAAAAACACAACCAATGTTATAGAGTAACAAAAGGAAAAACTGTGGTAATGCCTGGTAGAGGATTTTACAATTGTGACATGTATCTTCTGCACTTTGTCATTTTAGTGTCTGATCCAACTGTTTTTCTAGATTTTTGTTATACCCTTTTTCCTTCAGTACATGTATAATTGTCAATTGTGTTTATCAATGTTGACCTGGGATTTCTGCTATCTGATCAATTTACACCATAATGCTCTGTGCTGTTTTGAGAGTAAAATCTTCATCAAATGTTACATGCACTGTGCTGCACATGTAAGGTCCTTCAATCATCTCATTCATGTCTCTTGGATAACTAATTATCACATTCACCATGGGTCTGTTATTAGCACCAAGTACTAGTGGTACATTTCCCCATCTGTTTTTGTTGTTTTCTGTATGTGGGCTCTTGTATTAGGCAATAGTTTTTTAATGCATGTTGCATTTTCATAGTTCCTATAAAGTAAGGATGTAGTGTTTCCCCATTGATTTTTGACATTTGTTTTTCTCTCTCTTTAGATCATATTGTCCACTCCAAGTATAGCATCCACTACCAAGCTCTAACTCACGTTGATTGATTCCTTATGAATGTAATTCTGTGTTAATTGTGGGTAGGGATGTACTTTTACTAACTGCTTTACTCTATTGATACTCTTAGTTAACATTGGCTAACTATCTCATAATCAAACACTGTTTAGGTGTGGACAGAATGCTGCAGTTCTCCTAGTAGATGATCTTTTATGAAGCCTCCAGCTGACTCTGATCTCCTAATCTTCAAACAAGTAATCACCTTTGTCATCAATGGATTGTTCCCTGAACCTTTTTCTTTATCTGTTCAATTGTTGCTTCATGTATCCCTGAGTTTGTGCCTAAGTTCTTCTAGCTCTCATTCTTGTGCTTTGCAATCTTCTTCTCTGCCCATTTCTGTTAATCTGAGTTCATCTTTGAGTTGTTCTATCTCTTGGCTTTGTACATCATTATCTTGAATTAGGTTTCTATTTTCATTTTCCAGTTGTTGGCATGTTTTCTGCCATTTCTTGTTTAATTCTCAGAACTGCCAATTGATTTGTGAGTGCTTTAATATTGTTTTAGAAATCTTTGTTTTGATCTTCCAGCTGATTATCCATTTCTATTTTGAGTTTGCTTAGTGAATTTTCACTACATTGTTCCATTTCTGCAACTTTCTGTTAGAAGTTGTATCTCATTTCTCAGTATTGATTCTGATTCGTCATTCCTTCTAAGAATATTTGGGTTTTCTGTTGAATTTGTCTCTGAGGACATGTGTAGGGTCTCTAGTTCTGTGGGGGATGCATCTATTTCTGAACATAATCTTCTTGGGGTGGTAGTATTTCTGCTTGTGCCTTTCCTGGCACTTCCTTTTTTTCTCTTGTGTTCATCATTTCTAATGGTGATTAGTAGTGGCTTGCATCTTGGTATGATTCTTTGTTTCTGAAACTGCTTCATGTTAGGGTCTTCCCAGATGGTGGTAGCTGATTGCATGCTTTTCTGATGGTTGGTTGATACTTTTGTCTGTTTTTTCCTTGTTCATTCTTCTGTAATCTCCTGGTAGCATTTCTTACTCTTTTGAGTTTAAATAGTGATTCAGGATATCAACTTGTTGTTGATTCATCTTCATTCTTCAACCTGTCATAGTTGCCATGTTGCATCTGCTACCAAGCTCTAACTCATGTAGATTGATTCCTTATCAATGGAATTCTGTGTTAAGTGTGGGTAGGGATGTACTTTTACTAACTGCTTTACTCTATTGATACTCTTGTAATTGAACACTGTTTAGGTGTAGACAGAATGCTGCAGTTCTCCTAGTAGATGATCTTTCATAAGGCCTCCAGCCAAATCTGATCTCCTAATCTTCCAACAAGTAATCACCTTCGTCATCAATGGATTGTTCCCCATACCTTATCTCAATGAAGTAACTTATTTGTTCCCTATCCTAACTCAGTGCAATCCTCAATGCTTGATGTAACTGACTTAAACTCAATTTGTAGTGTGTAATTTGTTTGTGCAACCAGGCAGTGTTACTAGCTGCTTAATAAATATTCAGTTAGCCATTACTGAAAAACTATTGGCTTTAATTAATTTAAATGATTAATTAAATAACTATGTGCAGCTTCCTAACCCTACATTTATTTAGTAATACATGCTTGGTCTCATTATCAGTCTATTTATAGGTCACCTACATAGTCAGATATAATAACCTATGATTAGTTATCCAACCATTTTTTCTGAGGTTTCATTATTTTGTACATGTCAATGAAAGAAATGATAGTCAGCTAAAGGGGGAAAAACTCCTAATCATACCCCTAACATAAATGCAGTTTCATGGCTTGGATCAAGGACCCTTGAATCACTCCATAAGTGTGCCCTTGCCACTACTAATGCATTGAACATTTAGCTTGACATGATTTAATATTAATCAAACCAAATAAAATCTAAAGATAAGATTTTCAAAGAATTTACTTCAACAGTTCTCCAAATAATTTTTCTCTATTTATAGTATCAGATCCAAAAGTACCTGTTGAATTTGAATTTTTAATCATCTACCACTATGGCTGAAATATAATGGAAGCATTATTGCCCCCTTTGTTTTAACAAATTGTTTTAACAAGCACAATTTGGTAAATGTTGTTTCTTAGTTGCATTGTACAAAATTAATGATACTAAATTTAAATTGATTTTACTTTACAATTTTTTTAATCATAATTGAATTCAATATTAATTTTCTCTGACTAATCTCTTTTGTTTTTCAGCGTCAATTGTTGGATTATGCTACACAAGGTAGTTTCTGAGGTGGTGTGTAGCTGGGTTATCCATAACAGAATTTACTTGTGCTTGGTTCATAGTCCATGGTTGGTGAAACTGTGCTGATGCTCTCTACTGCTTCACCCTTGAATCATTTTGCAGTTGACTCTGTCAACACTTGATCAGTTGTGAGTTCTGTAGTGATAATGTCAGCCTTGAATCACTTTCTTATCACTATGGTTCTTCCCCCACTTACACCTTCCCCTGGAACTCCATCTGTCACACTGCCCTTCAATTGATGTGGTGGATTTTCAGTAGGAAAGCTGTGCTGCTTTTCACTAGTTTTCTGTATGCCCTGGAATTGGTGTTGCAGATTCTTGGTGGGAGAGGCGTGATGTCTGTTGTTGCCCTATCCTTGAATCAGCTGTGGGGACTACTTGGATGCCTTCTCACTCTACGTTGTCTACTAGTCAGTTTGATGCTCATCTCTTCCACACTCAAATTGATGTCTGGTTTGAGAAATTCCTCTCACTCTCCTTCTGTTCTTTGTTGAGAATTCTTCTGATCTCTGATTGTGTCACACTCTCTTCCTCAATAGTTGGTGCATCATTTTCCTCTAGTTGCTTAAATTCAGTTAGTAAGTTTAAATCCCATATTTCATTGTCATAAATATATATATCTCTTGCTGCCCTTTGAGGCAGTATTCTCATGCCTAAATTATTGTTTCCAATGCTGTGAATTCTTCATCCAAATTCTCCTCAGATAGGCTATCTAGTCATTCATATCATATACTATTTCATTGCTGTTAACTCTGCTTATTTTAAATTTGGTGCTCTCATCTATTTTCATTTCTTTGATATACACCATTGCTCTCTTCAAATTTTGAAAATGTAATTGTCTGTCATTATCTAACATATAATCATTATTTGGTAGTTTCTGTGTAATAGTGTAAGGCCCAGACCAAACTATTTTCAGTTTCCAGACTTGATTTGTGTCAGTGAGATTTATTGGTGTGAATGCATATACCTTATCCCTTATTTTGTGCATATGACAGTAAATTTTTCTATTATAGTGGTGTTGTTTTCTCATGGCTGACTTCTTTGTATTATGACACATCATCTCATGTATTGCAGTAATTTTTCTTTTAAGCTGATTCACATATTCATTGTCCAAACTCACACTGTAATTGAAGTATTGCATTGATAGAGGTGTTGGTGGCTTTCCTGCCAAACATTGCTTTGAAGGGGTCATCTGTTGACTGTACAGTTGTAAAAATACTCCACAATCTTGATCACCTTCTCTATTAATGTTCAGTTTAGTCTCTCTATGGCTCCATTTGCCTGCAGATGGTATGCTGTTGTTTGCTTGCTAACTATCTCTAGAATTTTGCCATCTCCTGAAAAAGTCCACTCTCAAATTGAGGTCCTTTGTCAGTTATTATCATCTCCATTGTGCCAAACTTTAAGATCCATTCCTTCATCACTATCTCAGCTGTTGTTTTTCCTGTTGTGTTTTTCATTGGGATCATTTTTGCATATTTGTTGAAGTTATCCACCATTACCAAAAGGTGCTGATATCCCTCTTCATCTTTTGATAGCATTTCCAAATCAATGTGTATTATCTCATTATGTTGTATTGTAATGATCTTTTCCAATGGTGCCCTTTGTGCTGGGAAATGCTGCTTGTTGTTCAATAGACACGTCATACATATATTTAATGTCTCTTCTGCTGCTTTCCTCATCTCTGTAATGATAAATCTAGAATGGAAAGTTTTCTTGGTCTGCATTATGCCTAGATGGTATTTTTCATGCACTTTTCATATAAGTTTCCCTTTTGTAATATTCGGGGATCCCAATTCAATTGTTCTGTGCCTCAATGTATAGTAACCCATTTTTATTATGCTTCCATTTGTACTGTTCATAGTAGCTTGCTGTCAGTGTTGATAGCATTGTTTGCAGTTTGTTTATCTTCTTAATGATCTCATTGAGTATTATGTTGTTTCTCTGCTTCTCCACTATTTCTTGTTCAGATATCTCTTCCTTGAGCATTATTGGTAAAAATGCTTGCCCCTTTTTGTCCACATTTATCTTGGGTAATCCTTTGTACTCTGTGTGTGGTAAGAATTGGAACTGTTTCTTATCTCCATCCACATTTGCCACGTCCCTTTCATATTCAGGTAGTGATGTCCAAAAATCTGCATTGTTGTGTAGTGAACATTTGCAGTGTTTGATCATGAGCATAAATTTTTTAAATATTCGAACCATCACAATTGTAGAATCTTGTCAACGCATAATTTGCTAGTTTTAGAGTTTGCTTTGTCAAATCCTATGTCTATATGTGATAGATCAGGTATAACAGACCCCAAACATTCTCAACTGAATTGATTTGCTTTATATATTAACTAAATTAATATTACACCAGTGTTCCTGAATGTATTAACTAACAAAGACTTGTTTAGGCTGAGAGCAGTGGATGGTAAAGAGTTGAAACCTGATGCCAATCTATGCTTAAGAGAGATTATCTTCTTTGGTAACAGCTCCAGATAATTGGGCACTACAGTGGACACCAATAGCTTACTATTTTAGTGCATTGATTGTTCTTGTTATTATTGTTATGTAAATAAATGGAGATAGTGCAACCACAATGCTTTAGCTTGTTATTTTGCCTTACATATAATAACCCTACATTTATAAATGTACATGTTCACCTATCATACATGTGAACAATGAAAGCAGTCAGCAAGAAAAGGACTGTATAAGTTGGTCCATGGTCAAACAATATACCAATAAGCAAATGTATTGTATAATAATGTTCACTACAATTGTAGAGCAATTCAGATCTATAAATGGGTAACCTAAAAATAGCAATATAGCTATTTCTTGCATAAATGATAGGAAAGCTTCAATGGATAAAAATCCCTATTCCTAGTCCTAACTTAAGAGCACTTCAAGGAATCTCAGCTACTGGCTGCACTGCAAGTTTGAAAGGCTATTGTGTGCAGCTGCTCCAGAATTCCTTTAACTGGCTTTGGGGACCACCACAGAATTACTCTTATACTGAAACTTTTAGCCTTCCATTTAATTAATTAAATGACCTGACAAGATAAAGCTCATTTGTTCATCACAAATAAAATCAATTACTGCATTTTTATATCTAATAATTGTAAGCAATCAAATACTTGGCTAGTACCTGTTGGTAGATGTTGTTGACAATTTTCCCAGTTTTTCTTCATCTGCTATTAATTACACACATCAGAATTAATTAGTGTGTGACATTGTCCTTTCATTTTGTCAAATACTGCCAAGCAAATAAATATCAAATACTGCTCTTAAATTTGTACAAATAATCGAATTATAACAACCATGTGTTTTTCATTTTATTATTATTGCAATAAGTCTTAATTGTTAACATTCTTTCCCTTAAATTGACCATACATGGAGTATGGCACACAATACTATCCCTGACTTGCCTCCAGAAAATTTGTTTTGCCAGGCTAAAGCACTATTGTCTGCATGTACTCTGAATTCTCAACTAATTACAATGTGCCGGAATTTTCTGATGCTCTGAATGTGTGTCAACATTTCCATCTTTGTTGACCCATACTTCTTTTCACTTGCTTTCATTTTTCAGCTGAAGAATTGCACAGGAACCTCCTTTCCATTTTTAGCTGTCCTAATGTTGCTCTGATAGTGACTTTGCTAGCCTCACAATCTAAAATAAATCTCTCTTTGTAGTCTGCCAAATTTAGTGATGGTATTTTCACTAATTCTTCCTTGATATTGTCAAGCTCTTCTTAAGACTGGAAATATGGTTGGATGACTGAAACCTAGGAATTATATCTATACTATTTTAGATCCAAAGTATTGACTATAACATTAACAATAAAGTGACTGAGCATGTACTAATAAGTAAATGTAGGTTAGGAAGCTGCCAAATATTAATCTGATTATTAAATCTAATATATTTTTGTAATGGCTACAAGTAATATTTATTAAGCAGCTAGTAACAAGTCCACTTGCATATTCATGAAACACTTTTACAAAATAGAGGCTAAGTCAAGTTGTGTCTTGTCTTGAGTATATACCAAACTAGGATAGGGTACACATAAGTTACATCATTGAGCTGAGAAGTGGAACTCAACCAAATGGATCCTCAGTGAACAAGTGAAACTGGATGTGGAGATCAGCTTCAGGCAGATGCCCACTATTGATCATTGGAGAAAATGCTGTATTGCTTTGTCACCTAAATAGTGAATAGTTAAATCTAGTTATGTTACATTAACAGAAATATGCAAAAGCTAAACAGTATCTAATCAGTAAATCCCTACCCGCAAATATACAACTGATGTTATAGAGTAACAAGGGACGAACAATAATAATGCCTGGTAGAGGATGTTACAATCATTCCCATTATCAGATCCTCACCAATACTGAACACCAACTGTTTAGATGAACATCATAGAAATAATCAAACTGTAATCAAAACAAAAAGTTAAGAATTCCAAAGAATTTTCTTCAACATTTGTTAAGTGAATTTTGCTTTATTTATAGTTAGTCCAAAAAAGTAACTGTTGATTTAAAATTTAAAATGTTTGTCTGCCAAGATGGCTAAAAATAATGGAAGTGAATTCACCCCATTTGTTTTGCCGAATTAGTAGAATTGACAAATACTAATTATAATCTTTTTCACTCATAATTCATAGTTGCAAAATACAGAACTAATCTAAGATGATAATTAATTTTTTTTGTAATTTATTTTTAATCACATTTAAGTTCAATTTTAGTTCTTCTTTACTGACTATTTTCTTTACCAGCTTAGTTTGTTTTGGATGATGATACAATAAAATGGGCCTTTTTTTTGAAAAAATTCTCAGGTGATAAGTCCTCCATGGTCTCTCAATGGTTCGAATTCCTCAGTGACTATATATTTACAATAGAATGCAGGAAGGGAACTCTACACTTAAATGCAGATTTCTGGACTTCATTAACTGAATATCAAAGAGATGCACCAAAGGAATATGGAGAAAAAGTGAAATTTGAATTGAAGAATTACTGGAAATTAATGTTTACAAAAATGCATGCAATACTATTAGTCATGATTAAGGAGGAAAATACAGAGAAGGAGATAATTCAGAAGCAACACAATGATAACATATTGTCCAGAAGAAAATATAAAGTACCAGAACCCCCATCAATTAAGGAATCAAACTTCTATTATAGGAGGTATAACTGGAAAATGAATAAAAATGGCTTATTATATGCAGAAAGGCAGAGCAAGAGACTCACAAAACTGGAACATTTCAAAAGAGATATAGTGCAGAAAATACATGAGAATATAGCATCTCCTACCAGGCCCAATGTCAAGTTATCCAAATTTGATACTTTATTTCTCTATCAAATTGGTGGGAAGAGATCTATTTGTTCTCAACTGCTATGTGAATTATTAATGTTTCTCTGTTAACTTTTTTAGCGGATGTATTAGTGACCACTCTTTAGTTGTGGTCTCTCACCAGTTATCCTGGTCATTGGGTATCCACCCAAAGCTGTTCTCATTGTCAGCAACAGATCCAGTAATCCAATTCCTTTGATGTATATCTGACACTAATCTTAAAGAAGCTTATTATGTGTGCTTACTAATGATCAGAAAGAACTCAACTTAAAATCTCTTTGTATTGTGTGATGATGTGTTTCAGTTCTAATAAATAGACTGACATCTATGTCATGCAACCTGACTTGTCACTTGCTACTTTCTTACTAGTTATCATATTTAATATATTGCCATTACTGAAAATCTATTGCCATTCAAATTACTTAATAAATAAGTAGCACCTTCCTAACCTACATTTAAATAAGATAATTAAAATTATAAATGCTCTCATTATCCTATAATTGGCCAACTAGCCATTTCCGAATTTCTTATAACATACATAATGGAAAAGGATCAATTGCCAGCTAAATGGGAGATGTCAAAAACTCTTAACCATACACCTAACTAAGATGTATTTCATGATCAGGGGCGTAGAATCTTGAATTATTCCCGTCATGGGATTCTGACAACTACTAAGCACAAGCAATTTAGCTAAACATTTTTAATAGTTAATCAAACTAGATTCAATAGCAAAATAAGCTTTTGAAAGAATATACTTCACCAATTGTTACAATGTTTCTAATCTATTAATACTTTAAATTAAAATAAGTACCCGTCGATTTGAATTTTGAATTACTAAAACACTTCTGCCTAGTTTACTTAAAGTAAAAAGAAGCAATTTCACCCTCAGATTTTTGTCAAATATATTTATTGAAAAGTACTTGCTCCTACATTTTTGTATTTGATTTATAAATCTTGGTTAGCAGATTTCATCACTTAGGTTGCTCAATTGAGTTTAGTCATCTTCTTTCTTTCCTTTTCTTTGATCTTGGTTTTCAGTAGCTTATGTGATGGATTATGCTACAAGAAGGAAGATATGGGAATAACCCAAACTGAAATGCATTCAAACCAAAATATATAACATTCACAATATGGGAAGTAGTCCAGGACATCATAAATAAATGTACAACCTGCCTGCTCCACAACAAGTTACATGTTATAAAGTGATGAGTAATAACAAAAATGTCTGTGATTCAAATTTCTGCATATAAGTGTATTCCTCTTATGATCAATCATGTTACAAAAGGATATTAATCATTAATTTTACAATAACTAGTATCAAGTCTAATTATTAAATAGACATTTTACAAAAATGATGCAAATATACTACATTATATATATACATATATATATATATATATATTTAATGAAAAAAAACAAAGATTTTAATTGAGAGTACTTTCAGTACTTACTGTACCATCGTCAGTCAAAAACAAAAATTCTTTGGTGGTAAAAATATAAATTTACAAATCATTAATTAATTAAATTAAAATATGAGAAAAGTTTGATGACTATTAGTATTTAAATTAGGTTTCTCTTCCTTAATATAAATTGATTCTGCGATCTTGTTGCATTTGTGTTTCATTAAAATATTAAAGTCAGATGTTGATGCTTTATATATTTTTGAGTGCATATAAATTTCGGATTGTAAGTGTCCATAGAGATTTTCTTGAATTCGTGTCTTCAAATGCCTTTTGGTTTCATTAATGTAGTAGCTGTCACACTTCTGACAATTATATTTATAAACAATTGATGAAACCAAAGCTTTTTGAATTAGATCTTTGTTACAAATTAAATTTGATGTTTTTTTCCGAATTTAAAATTGGTATAATTCTTGATTTCCTTAGTTTTCTATTTAAATTATATATAGATTTATGCAGTTTAATAAAAGGTAGTTTCCAAAATATATTATCTTTGTGTACTTGTGAATTTTATTTTAATGAAGAGGATGTTAGAGCTTCTTTTGATGTTTTTTGAAATAATTTTTCAGAGTACCCATTAGATCTTAGATTTTCAAATATTTTATCAAAAGCCTTTGTAAGTACATTGTAGTTAGATGATAGTAAAACAGCTCTTCTAAACAAGTTTTTCGGAATTGAATGTTTATATTTATTATCACAGTATGAATGAAATGGTATATATAATCCGGTGTTAGTAGGTTTTCTAAAAGCAGATATTTCAAATCCCATTGATGTTTTCTTCAATGTTGCATCTAAAAAATGTATTGAATATTCTTTTTCATATTCACAAGTAAATAGAATTTCACTTAGTTGTGAATTAATATAAGAAAGAAAGATTGATGCATGATCATCATTTTCCATCAAACATACAATATCATCAACATAATGTTTGTAATAAATTGGTGGTTTTCTAAAGCTTAGAAAAGTTTTTTCGATTAAATCCATTGTGAAATTCGCAAACGTTGGACCTCATAGAGAACCCATCACCATCCAATCATGTTGGTTATACACTTCATTTTCAAACAAAAAGTAAATGTTTAATGAAGCTTATAATAAAAGCTTTCAAAGTGTTTCATTAGTAAATGGAAAGACTGATTCATGTGTTAGAGATATCAATCGTTTTCTTAACTAGATTGATGTAAACAAACTTTTTGCATCATAACTAACCATGTAAGAATGTATGTCGCATTCTTTAATTTCATTAATAAATTGATTAGTATCAGTAAGAATAAATTCTTTAGGCATAAATGACTTTAATTTTTCATCAAGCCACTTAGACAAGTTATAAACTTATGCATTAACCATTGATAAAATAGGTCTAAAAGACGGAGATGTTGCATATTTATGTATTTTACAAAGACAGTATAGTCTTGATGGTTGAGAGCCAGTGTTAGGAAAGCAATTGTAATACTCTTTGTCGATTTCTCCCGAATTTTTCATTTGAAGAAGTGTTTTATTGAATTTATCTTTGTAGTAGTTTTCTTCATATTTAGCAAAACCTCTTTGAATTTTGTATAATCATCTAAGATTTTCTTCATTTCTGNATGAGCCCCAAAAGTTTGAGAATATAAGGACACGATTTTTAAAACTATTGTAAAATTAATTTCTTTTTCCTTTAAGGGCAAGGAACTTTCCTNGTTGCATATTTATGTATTTTACAAAGACAGTATAGTCTTGATGGTTGAGAGCCAGTGTTAGGAAAGCAATTGTAATACTCTTTGTCGATTTCTCCCGAATTTTTCATTTGAAGAAGTGTTTTATTGAATTTATCTTTGTAGTAGTTTTCTTCATATTTAGCAAAACCTCTTTGAATTTTGTATAATCATCTAAGATTTTCTTCATTTCTGCTATGTACCTGTGTTTATTATTGACGACAATCCCATTGCTTTATCAAATGTTGATTTGTAAATACTTTAATCTTTGTCTAGATCTTAAATTAAATTTTTTAGTTTTATTAATTCAGGCAGAACACAAAATTTTTAATTATTAAATATTGAAAACATAAACTCTGTCTCAAATTTGGCTAAATTTTTGTAAATCTTTTTTGGCCATGACATCTTCATTCCTAAAGATAGAGCCTTTTATTCTTCTTTAGTGAGAATTCAATCAGATAAATTAATTAACATACAACAATGCCTTGTAAATTTAATTATAGTTAAATATTTTTTGCAATACACAATTGACAAAATAATTAGGCAAGGTATAAATCTTAATTATTTCTTCAATCTATTTAGAGATGGTGTCTTTTAAAGATTACAGCTATTCAAGAAAATTCTCAGGAATAATGCCAATGCAAGATTGCCATATAAGAAGTATTTTTGCCTTATTTCAATAATTAAAAAATATTACTTATATTTACTAGATAAGAATGTAATGCACTTATAGTGATGCAACAATGTTTTAAATATAATTTGTAAGAAATATGTTACTCCTAAAATTTTGCTTGCCTATGTACATTCCATTTATTTAGATTGATATTTTTTATGTAGCTGTCATTCATTGCTGATTAGTGAACTCTTCAAAAACTATAATTTTCCTAACATTTTTGTTTTCACAACATGAACAATTTAAGAGGTATTCTGAAAGTCAGATTGACAATATGCTCCATGTTATAATGGAAATATATCTAGTGAATTTTCTTAAGAACTTAAATATCCAAATTCTGATGTTTCTTCTACAGAGCAAAATTCTTTGTTGTCTAAAATTTCAAAATGGCATTGCATTTCAAATTTTTCTTGACTTTTTTTCAGCTTTATGTGATTGATTTTATTTATTGCACATGGTGTGTGCATTTGGCGTTTTTATCTGCCCAATACTGCTACACAACTGCTATAGTTATCATTATGTGTTTGAATTTTTGCAGAAAGGTAGACATTTTTGTTGATATAGATATAGTTTTCCATGATTATTTGCAAGCTCTATACTTTCTCCTTCATTATCTCAAGTGTGCTGGATGCATTGCATTTTATAATATATGTAGCTTCAACATAGTAGCTATGTTTTAGCATTCTATGTATTTCTGACATGCATGTCTGGACATCTCTTAACTTAGTGTATCACATTGAGATTAGTGATCATTAGCATTGGTTTAACATATCAGAAGTTTAGTATTATTAGAAAGTTCCTACTTTTGGGTTATAAAAATATTTTCTTACTCTTGTAATAGCAAATAATTCACAAAGTAAATGTGTCAGTGGCCACATTTTTTATGGCTTTTTGTTCTCTTATCTTAAAATCAAAATTACTAAGCCATTCTTTGAATATTCATGTTCCAATATAAATTATCTCTTTAAATTTTTGTAGCATTGATTTGCAGGGTGCTGCAATGGCTTAATCTGCTTTTTATAACACTTTGACTTATTATGCTTATTCAATTCATTTTAGGTCTTTTCCATTTAAAATGAATTGGTCTTAACAAATTCATTAAGGTCACAATTGATGTAGCTAATGCAATTCAATATAGTTTGCTTTCACAATGAGAAAATTGTTCATCCTTTAATGAGATTGAAACAAATGTCTTTCACATGCCCAGAACTTTGAAAAAGTGTTTGCTGAAATGAAAAAAATACTCAGAAATTCTAAAAAAGTCCTGAAATTAATGAATTTCTTTTGTTGAAAGAATAATTGATGAGCAATTTAGTGTTGTTGAACACTTTGAAGCTTTAAATGAAGAAATTCAATGAAACTCAAATTTCAAATATCTATTGCTTTGGAAAGGTTCAAAAAGATAATGTGTGATCTGCTTATATAGCTTAAGAAGTCTATGTAAGCTAATAGTAAATAAGAAGTTCATCACAACTAAGAGATTCAATAAATTTATAGCCAATTTATATTATCAGGAGGTTTAAGCAAGCAAGATCAGAATTTAAGATTCAAGGCTTAAGAATATGGAAGGAAATCCTTATGGATACATATGAAAAAGGCAAATTCAAGATGTTAAACACAGTGAAATAAAATGATAAGTAGATAGATATTGAAAAGAAATGAATAAAAGTTGAACAAATATTTTTTATTACTTTATTAATTAAATATTGATGGCATACTTTCAAAATTCTCTTCATTATGTAACTAACAGTAAAGATTTTTCTATTGCAAACATAAAGGAGACAAATGTTTCTGTTTATGATTGACAAAACAGTTACCCATTTGTTTACATTAAACAATGGGTAAAACTCACGATTTCACTGTTGCATGCATTATAAAAATGTTGAATTTACAAAGCTTTACAAATAGTTCAATTTCTTTTGAAAAGATCCTACTGAATAAAATGGTTGTGTCCAACTCATTAATGATGCAATAGGAATAATATTAATTTGATCTCACAGATAATAATAAGCTCAAACTTGGATAATGAAGTACAAGAATTTGATAACTAAATTCAAAACTCCAATAACTCATCAATCAATGTTGAAAATACAGAAGAAACTACAACTATTGATTCCATGATGAATGAATGAGACAAAAATAATGGCTATTAAAGCTAAGCATGTAGAATCCAAAACATTGAGAATCCAAAGAGGCATATCTCTAAACTCAGAGCTTGGTATTTGATCTTAGAGCTAATAAGGTTGAAGAAATTTTCCTGAATTGACATTTCAAAACTAGATAGAAGTAGGCCAATCAAACCCCAACAATAACTGTTTGAATTTTGATGAGACATTTGGTAACCAACATAAGTTTGTTCTCTGATTGGAAATGCATTATAAACTTCTAAACAATAATTGTATACATTAAAACTAAGTCTAAGTGACTTACCATTGCATCTTGAAGATAGTTACTGGATTCAACACAATCAACATGAATCACTGAATGCAATGAAGTAGTGCACACTAAGAGATCCCCTCTTTTGGGATATAAAATAAGGAAGTCATTGAGTAAATCTTACATTTTCATCAACAACTTAGGAAAATTTAAGAACATAGCTATCAAAAAAGTAGATAAAAGGAAATAAAATATATGTCAATATACATAATAGGCTTCCCTCCAAATAGCAAAAAAACAATATTTTGTAGGTAAGAATGACTCATTTTAAGTAATCAATGAAATTGAAAAATTTAGGATTTTCATTTCTCATTTAAATTTATAAGAATGTGCAAAATAGAGAGAAACTTCTATATTTTTGCAAAAAATTCACCAGAAATTTATAGATACAGGTAATGGCAACATCCAATGACAAAGACATGTTGCAGACTGTAAAATACAATATATTTTTCAATAGAAAAACTGTTTAATGTTAGTTTAGCCTCTTAATGAATGAATTAAAACAGTCATGAGCATAAGTATATTTTATATATTTGATGAAATTTAAGCATTGTTTGTATGGTGCTAAGGAAAAAATATTTCTGTTAGCAGATGCAGAAGATCTCTACACTTCAATATCTGGTGGTAATGCACTAACTGTGATTAAACTACAATTGAAAAAACATTTGACATTACTGTCACTCTGATGCTAGTATTTCAAACATAAATTAAATCATGAAATGGCATTTTAAAAACTTTTCTTTCAAATTTGGCAAAATTTTTGCATTCAAGGAAGAATGATTGGACACAATTCTGCACCTTTCATTGATGATATTTTTATGCATAACATAGAAAACTTTTTTAAAAATATACTAAGGAAGTAATCTTTTATTAGAACTATATAGATGACATATTTGCTAGTAAATAGTGTGGCATAAAGACATTCATAAACTTTTTATTCATTAAATTTTTGGGAATAATTAATTTTAATTTTAGAATTATGAAGTTATTTCATTATTGTTTACTATAACAGTCTGATATTTACTTAAATTGAAAATAGTATGTAATTATGTGATAATACCAGTCTTTGTTCATATACATTGGTGTGAATTATTCATTATATTCTTTTTTCAAGAAAACTCATTTCCCACAAATTTTAACTTTATTTTAAATTATGATTTTCTAAATTACTTCTGTGCTGTGCAACGGCACCTAGACTTGGTACAGCAGCTTTAGAAATGTCCTTTCACTTAGGTTAGGTATATGGTTAGCAGTTTTTGTTATGCATTTTGTTTGCTAACTAAAATTGTTATTAATGATACCAACTAAATTACATGAAATAAGAAACAACACACTGAGTTTAGGTTTTCATCATAGCACCTAAGAATATTAGGGCTTCTCTTTCATTTTCTCTAATATCCCTCATTAGATAGGCACCTAGGACTGCTTACTGATTTTCATGACAATGTCACATGGTGACAACCACAGAACTCTGAATTCCAGTATTGTTTATAATTAACTATAACACTGTCTGTGGAAAATCTGAAATAACTGACAGAAACATGCTGAAGTCTTCAAGAGAAAAACTGGAAACTTATTACAATTGGAATTGGATTTCACAACTACCATTTTCAGTGCCATCAATAGCATAATTTTTTTAGTAAAACACATACTTTAACCAGCCAAACCTACCAATATTTATTGCTAGTTAAGCTGTACCTGTCAAAGTCTCTGTAACTTCATGAAAACTAATAATGCCAAAAACAGGAAGTCAAAAATCAAAGGAAACCCACGAAAAAGCTAGTAAAACTGCCACTAATGCCATATGACGCCCTTAGCAAAGAGCAACTAATCAAAAAAATTTTTTTTTAGAAAACCAAATCATACATCTAAAAGAAAAACTGGATCTTATGCAGATTGGAAACAGCTGCTGCTTTGATCAAGTTCATCAAGAAAGTCATACACTTCAGAATGAGATCCCTGTGCAAGGAAGGGATAAACAATTATAATGGAAAGCTATGATAAAATGAAAAACAAGCACCAACACCTCTATGTCAAATATGAAAAATTAGAGGAGCACAATAAGAACTTCTAACACAGATAAAAAAATGCACACTGATAAAAATTTGGATGAAATTTTACACAATATGACACTTCTTGAACAAGTACCCAGTCACTTAATTGTCAATAATCAAAAAATAAAGCTCTTCAGCAACAAGTAGAAACTGCTAAATTCCATTTAAAAAATCTACAAGCAGTCAAAGAAAGATTCAATATCCTAAAAACTCCTGTTAATGCTATAGAACCCAATCTAAGTGCTCAAAATACAGGACACCATGACAACCAGTCCCATACTGTCATTAAAAATATCAAACCATTGCATTTTACACCCATTACCATAAGTGAGTAAACATCAAAAAGGGTGCAATTACATTAGTCACCATCATATTTTCATCTTTTTATATTACAAATTAGGCATGTTAACAGACAGATTAAAGGCTATTGAAAGCCCCCAAGCAAATAAAAAAATGTTTTGCTCTAATTTACCACCAGTAGCCACTAAAAAATACTTAAAAATACAAATGCCTCCATGCTGTTACTCTGGCAAAGCCAACAGCACGTCTGCTATGTTCAAGGAATGGTTATTCTTCTATGAACAAAATCTAACAGTTGAAGTATAAAAGGCTTACAAATATTAAGCTTTTATTGAATAAAATTGTAGCAACATTATCATAAATCATCATAAAAATTAATGCACAGTACAAAGCATTTATACAAGTGTAGCATCATCCAAAAAAGGCAACTAAAAGCTGAATAACGTCGAATGATTATCAATTGAAATTAATTGTAAAAAATTTAGTTAATGAACTTTAGTTTATTTTTGTAAAATGCAACTAAGATTTAATATTGGTCAAAATAAGAAACTTGTTAGCCGATCAAGAGGTAATTGACAAATTAAATTGAGCAAACTAACGCTTACGTATGAACAGCCATATTGGCAGACGAATCATTTGAATTTTAAAATCGGCAGGTACTTTTTGTAGAAATTTTATAAATAGCTTTGATTCAACCATAATTTTGATGAACAATAAATTCTTCGGAGTTTATTTAATTTTCATTTCTACTTTATCTGGTTTGATTATTTAATTAAATGTGCAGCTAGGCAAGTTGTGTTTAGTAGTGGCTGGAATCCATCACGGGATCGATTCTAGGGTCTTTGTGCCAGTCACGAAAGTGCACCTATGTTATGGTTAGGAGTTTTTCGATTCTTGCCTAGTCTGACTACCGATCAACACATGTAAGAAATAATCAATGCCTGAAACGACTGGATAGTCGACACTTAGGGATATTTATATATTCTTAAATGTAGGAGACTCGACTATAATTGACTCGATAAACGACCTCACATGTAATACTATTAAATGTAGGTATAGGAAACTGCAAGTTTATTATCTGTATAATTAAGCTGATAGTTTTATGGTAATGGCTATGTTAGGTATATTATTACATGCAGTTAGTGTCAATGCCCGGTTGCTTTATTAAATAAAAACAGCAAACACTTTACAACTCTGAGTTTAAGTCAGTTACAACTTTACTTGAGTGCACACACCGAGCTAACGTAGGGCATACATAATTAATCCCAGTTGAGCTGAGATGGTGATGTGGACTCAACCATCATTCCAGAAGAGGAGGAGCTGTGTTGTGGAGATCGGCTTTGGGCAGGAGCCCATGGAACAACCGAAGAGGAAACATCATACTGCCCAGTCACCTAAACAGTGATGGTTATTACCTGAGTACTTAATTAACGTAACTAGTTAATAAGAAAGAGA
>CABFPE010000935.1:132158-144529 GCA_900660155.1 Hofstenia miamia | reverse complement strand
ATATATATATATATATATATTCTAGCATCATCAGAATTTGTACAATAATATGAGTAAATATAATGCAAGAACTAAGTGATAGCATAGTATCTACTACTTAGTAGGCAAGACATCTCATAGCATCACAGTATGATGGGCTAGTTAGAATACTAGGCAATATTTATGCCAGCAAAGGAAAGTAGATTAATATACAGATATGGGCTAATATGTGCTATTACTGCTATAATGCCTTTCAGAGGAGGCATATGGAACTACATGGCAATAGCTGCCAATGTGAGAAATGATAGCAGCCCTCACGAGCATATAACTAATGATTCTGCACATAAATGGGTCTGCACACGGTGGTCACAAGACACCAGAGCCACCTACAGCTGAATTGCACACCACACAACCCCCTCATCTCTGTCGGAAGTTTAGCTTCTCATGATCATCTAAATTTATTAATAGCAAGAACTTAGAATGAGCTACACAAAATAAAAATTTTATTAAAATGTTTGGGCACATGTTGCCCTATTTATAACAAAGAGAGTAAACAACACAATACATATCCTGCTGATAGCCAGAACTAATTAATAATGTCTGACATAGACAGCTTGTACATGCTGGGAACTTGAGATGGAGCAGAATTATGATTGCTTGGGACACCTTGCAGGAGCTGGTGGAACTACTCAATCTACTAAATATGCATCCTTCTCAAGGTGCTGATGCCACAATATATACATATATATATATATATAGCTATGGCCAAAAGTCTGGTGACACATCCATATATTAAAGATTTCTACATATTTTAAACAAAATTAAAGAACAATGTGGAAAACTATCTTATCACGTTTTGCAGCATATGGGACATAATATAGACCACTTTTTCGCACACACTATTGTCTATCTCTGTGCACCAGACTTCACAGACTATATGTTTGAGGTCATCAAGACCAGAAGGATTGTGCCTGCTCACTNCATATATATATATATATATATATATATATACATATATATATATATATATATATTCTAGCATCATCCGAATTTGTACAATAATATGAGTAAATATAAAGCAAGAACTAAGTGATAGCATAGTATCTACTACTTAGTAGGCAAGACATCTCATAGCATCACAGTATGATGGGCTAGTTAGAATACTAGGCAATATTTATGCCAGCAAAGGATTTTAGATTAATATACAGATATGGGCTAATATGTGCATACTGCTATTACTGCTATAATGCCTTTCAGAGGAGGCATATGGAGATACATGGCAATAACTGCCAAAGTGAGACATGATAGCAGCCATCAAGAGCATATAACTAATGATTCTGCACATGAATGGGTCTGCACACAGTGGTCACAAGACACCAGAGCCACCTACAGCTGAATTGCACACCACACAACCCCCTCATCTCTGTCGGAAGTTTAGCTTCTCATGATCATCTAAATTTATTAATAGCAAGAACTTAGAATGAGCTACACAAAATAAGAATTTTATTAAAATGTTTGGGCACATCTTACCCTATTTATAACAAAGAGAGTAAACAACACAATACATATCCTGCTGATAGGCAGAACTAATAAATAATGTCTGACATAGACAGCTTGTACATGCTGGGAACTTGAGATGGAGCGGAATTATGATTGTTGGGGACACCTTGCAGGAGCTGGTGGAACTACTCAATCTACTAAATATGCATCCTTCTCAAGGTGCCGATGCCACAATATATACATATATATATAGCTATGGCCAAAAGTCTGGTGAAACATCCATCTACTAAATATGCATCCATATTCTCAAGGTGCTGATGCCACAATTTGAAAATATATATATATATATAGCCATGGCTAAATGTATGGTGACAATATAAAACATGTCAGAATGACTAACAGTCAATATTTAATGTGCCGCCCTTTGTTTCTTATCACGTTTTGCAGCATATGGGATATACTATAGACCACTTTTTCGCACACATTATTGTCTATCTCTGTGCACCAGACTTCACAGACTATATGTTTGAGGCCATCAAGACCAGTAGGATTGTGCCTGCTCACTTTTTCTTTTAGAATGCTCTATAGATTCTCAATCAGGTTGAGATCAGGGCTGTTACCCGACCATGGACCAAGATCTCTATCCTTTGTGAGTTTAGCCAAGTGGTCACAGACCTCACTTGATGGCAAGGTGCACCATCATGCATGAAGTCTGTTGTTTGTTTCATGCCCATCATGGTTTTTAGCCATCCTGGAGTAGCTCTCGATAATTTGCAACAAATTAAAAGATTATCATCACACCTCAAAATGAGCTTCGATTGACAAGTAGCAACAGCAAATATAAACATTTATGTGACAGGTTTATAGAATAGGTTTTTGCTGAGGTTGAATTAGTTGACAGTGAAATGATCAATTCTGCAATAATTGTGTTCCCAATTGTGTTAATAAAAATTATTTAAATATCATTTTTTGCTCACGTTAGTATTCTCAGATAATAACAAAATTTTAATACAATAACCTTTTATAATATTTATCTGATATTACTATATCAAGACAATATTATTTTACATTTGACATGCAAATTATTATATATAAATTTGAAAAAAATTAATATACTAACCTGATTCTGTATATAATTAGTGTTCTCAAAAATTATTTAAATATAAAATTAATTAAAAACACTTGAAAAGTGCAATTTGATAGAGTTCAAACTTTTATATAAATTCATGAATATGTTAAAAACAACATATTTACATGCTACAATGTATGCAATTGATCTAATGGTTATGCATAATATAAGACAAACATGAAAAATATTTTGTTTATGTTATATTTATAAAGAAATTTTAACTTACTTTTAGTTGAAGTGCAGAGAATTGAAGTCTTAAAGAGCTTTGAAAGTGTATTTATAAGATACTTATCTAAATTATGTAGCTAAAATACTTTGAACAGTTGCTTGCAAGTTTAATGATAAAGTTTTTCACAATTATTTGGGAATACATTTTATTTTGCTTTTCAAAAACACATTAGTTTTCACAATATATTTAGCAATGAGATATGATTTATATATAAACAATAGAAATCATTCACAATACAATTAAAATTCGAAACCAGAAAGTTCTGTTGAGAATAATTAACTATAATTTCTTGCAAACACATGTACTATTTAGGTAATGATGCCTGTATATATACAAATAATAACTGACAAAATCTGCTGGTTAAAAAATTAATTTTACAATTAAAGACTAAATTGTTATTCTAAAAACAAATGTTGCTAATCATTGCATATGCATATTTGTAACAAAAAATTGAACTGTTGATTTTCATTATTATCATTTGTTGTGTTACACTGTTAGGAAAATGATCATAATGAGAATTAAAAATAAAATAAAAGAATCCAACAATTTCAGTTAAAGCTTAATAACTACATACATGCAGAAATAATAAAAAATAGTTAAAATAATATATTATAAAAAGATAAATTTCGAAGGATATTTTGAAGCTATGAAAAATGTGAGACCACTCATGAGTCAAGTGAAAATTCAGGACATGAAAAGCAATGATTAGAAAAATAGAATTGAAAAACCCAATTTCTATTGAAAGACTTAGTGCAATGCTATGAAGAAATATCTTGAATACATGTGCACAATTAAATAATGCATCAGTTATTGTCTAGATCAGCTTAATGAAGAACCTGCTGAAAATTTTACTAAAAATCACAGATTTATGCAAGAAAAAATTTGTTTGTGCTGAAGCAAACCTAGTTCAAGAATTGATAAAGTAACCAATAGAAAAGACTTATAAAATGTTGAAATATTGAAAACCAAATGTGACTATGTCATACCAAATGAAAATATAGCCATAGGAAATGTCATAGGAAAGTTGGGTTATTCTGCACTTTTGGAAAGCAATAATTATATTAGAATTGTTTCCTTATTGAACTTTTCAGCTATTAGAGTAATCCTTATTCTGTTTGCTCCTAAGCTTAAAAAGGGATTTTATCAAACTTCATTGCACACATTCCTAATAAAAGTTTTTTATATTACTTTCCTTTGTTGTTTTGTTTAAAGGAACTCCAAACAGTTTCATTAATAACTAAGAATTCACAAACATTTTACATGTTATTATGCTAATATTATATCATTTTCAATAATAGAAAACTAATTATTAGTGGAAATTATATTTAATTTTATCTGATATTTCTCCTACCATATAATCATTTTCATACAAGTGCTACAATAGTTAATTGTTTTAGCTATGAAATTAGAATAATGTTTTTTGTTAAAATATTATTAAATAGCATAATAAAAAAATATGGAATAACTTATATAGAGAAATTAAATTTGAAAAAAATTACAAGAATTTTAGAAAAAAATTGCAAACATTCCTCTTTAATAGACAATGCCTACTTAACAATGTTAATACACTACATTTTGTAGCATCTGCTACCAAGCTCTAACTCACTTTGATTAATTCCTTTTGAATGTAACTCTGTGTTAAGTGAGGGTAGGGATGTACTTTTACTAACTTCTTTACTCCATTAATTCTTGTAGTTGACTTTGATTAACCATATAGTAATTGAACACTATTTAGGTGTGGATTGAGTGTTGCAGTTCTTCTGTTGGGTGATCTTCCATGAGGCCTCTGGCCAAATCTTATCTCTGAATCTTTCAACATGTAGTTGTCCTCACTGTCAATGAACTGTCTCTAGATCTCAGCTCAATGAAGTATTTTATGAGTTCCCTATCCTAACTCAGTGCAACCCTTAAGGCTGGATGTAACTGACTTAAACTCAATATGTATTTGTAAGGTGTAAATTGTACTTGCATCCTGAAAATGTCACTAGCTGCTTAATAAATATTTATTTAGCCATTACTGAAAATTACTGGCTTTAAATAATTTAAATAATTAAATAGATTATTACTTACAGCTTCCTAACTTACATATAATTAGTAATACATACTCAGTCTTATTATTGGTCTATTTATAGGTCTCCTATGTAGTCTAGTTAATATAAAAAATAATGACCTATGATCAGTTATCCAACCATTTCTCCAAAGTTTCATTATTGCATACATTTTTTTGAGAGAAACAATAGTCAGCTAAATGAAGAAAAACTCCTAATCATATCCCTAACCTAAATGCAGTTTCATGGCTTAAATCAAGGACCCTCAAATCACTCCTGATGTGTGCCCTCACCACTACTAATGCATTTACTGTTTAGCTTGACATGATTTAATAATAAGCAAACCAGGTTAAATCCAAAGATAAGATTTTCAAAGAATTTACTTCAAAAGTTCTCCAAATGATTTTTCTATATATTTATAGTTCCAGACCAATTAATAATCTATTTAATTTAATCACTCCACATCTATGAAAACCCCTAATAACAATTTAAAAACCATAGTTGTTTTTATTAAGCACTAATTCTAGTCATAAGTACCATGTATCACATTAAATATTACATGATATAAGGCTCATTTTTATTAAGTAGCAAAATTAACCAACAATTGGCAATAATTCCTTAGTAGTTTTTTTAAAATTGGACCCTCTCATGTATTTGGTGCCAATGATTGGGGACACCTATATTATTTATGATTACAATAGTCTTAAGGGNTTCTAGTCATAAGTACCATGTATCACATTACATATTACATGATATAAGGCTTATTTTTATTAAGTAGCAAAATTAACCAAGAATTGGCAATAATTACTTAGTAGATTTTTTTAAAATTGGGCCCTCTCATGTATTTGGTCCCAATGATTGGGGAAACATTTATTATTTATGATTACAATAGTCTTAAGGGCATTTTACAAGAATTGTCTTCATTTTAGGTGATTCTTTGATTCTTTAGGTTTTTACAAATAGAAGTCACTTTGTAAGTAATATTTGGTATGATAAATTCATTCAATTTCTGCATCCAATTTTATAATTATAGAATGTAATTCTCAATCATCTGCATAATATTAGTTTACATCAGCAGTTTTTTGCATCATATTCTAGGTCTTTATCACTCTTTCAAAAATGTGGATAATATAACTAAATATTCCTACAATATGTGAAAGTTTGAGGAATTTGTGATTCCACAGATCTATGTTGTATTTCAATGCTATCTTTCTTGTAATTCCAGTTTGAGTACACATTAGAATGTGACTTAACCTCCATTGACCCAACCCTTTAGGGAAATACATAAAAAAAATTAGAGGTGAGCTCATTCAGTGTATGATAATTATAAAAAATGTGTGATACACGGTAAAATTGAACTGCATTCAAACCCTCAATATGCTTAAGCAAGGAAATGTAGCAATGCAAAATTTTTTGTGGACTTAGTGAAGCTCTAAACATCATTATATGTGATCTTTTATATAAAGGATATGCTAAGTGCTTACTGTAATAAACATTACCAAAAACAATATTGAAAATTTGAATAATTTTGCACTGAGAATGTAGTAGAAGATTTATTCAGCAGGACATATTGTTTGAGCATTTATACTACCATAAATAGACATAATATTCTGAATTATTTTTCAACAAATCTTCCTAGGAGATGAATGGATGTAATGATTGTAGAAAAAATATTGCTAATGAATTTCATGCAAGAATTCAAATTCCAAATTTATTTCAAAGAAATTAACCCTAAAAATATCTCTGAAAAGTGCAAAAGTACACCAAATAAAAAATATTCCCACTACTAGAAGTGAACTGTATTAAATCAAAATTTGAAAAAGAAGCTTTCTGGAAACAGAATGTTGGCAGATAATTCATTTAACAGCTTATTGCAGTTCTTAATGAGATTTTGGATTATTTGAAAAAAAAATATTTATGAGTTTTTCAAATTGATTTTAACAAAATTTACATTTAGTGGAAAATTTGCCAAACTTGCTACATATTTTTATATGATAAATTCAGTTAGTTAGTCTATGATTTTTTGAATAAATACCTATATCAGGATTTCCAGTCAAATATCACTTCAAAAACCCACTGTTCTAAAATAATTTGTTAGTATTGATCAGTAGATTCTATGTTGTAAAGTTTCAAGTCTCAGTTTACAATGTGAAAAATTTTATCAATTTGATGTACCAATAAAATCACATATTGCTTCCAAAGTAACTCTATCTGCTAAGTGTGATAGCTTGAAATTTAAGTGTGAATAAAACTTAAGAAAATCCTTGTAAAATGTCTGCATATCTTTTAGAATCTTAAACAATAATTGGAACTAAATATTCCTCACCCTTTTATAATTTTCAGATAGCCTTAATTGTTATGTAAAATCTTTAGGCATGTATTACAATAACATTACTTAAATAACTACTCTAAAAATAATTAATAAGCTTAAAGATATTGATATATGAAAAATTTTACCTTGAATTTTCCAATTATGATGTATTGTATCACCTGACTCTTCTAAATAAGTTTAAGCAATAACTTATAGGCACAAATTAAATATTAAAAGTACTCTGTTTTAGTATAATATTGAAGAGTTTAATTTTAAGGATTTCTGTGCAGTTATTTTGCATTATATTTAATTTTTAGTACATTTTTAGGCTTATTATAGCTGTTTTAGTAAGTAATTAGATTAACTAATTAAAGATAATGTAAAATGCAATTTAATCTATGATATATGTATCATTTTACACAGTAAATTTCATTATTTTAAAAAAACATACAAGAAATCAGTATCATTGAAAAAGTAAAATTTATTAAATTTGTCTCATGCATGAGACTTTTTATGCAATCATAATTGGGTAAACATTAGAGTTCAATATTTTTGAGTTGGCATAGTATCTTTATCCAAAAATGAACCCTAAACAGTTTTGCTTCAAATGCTACCTTTTTCAGCTAATTGAATTCAGTTATCAGCTCTGAATCAAACCTTTTAGGGTTTACTAGCAAGAAATTGCGATTCACAATTAACTTGTCATTCATCATATATAAAATACATTTCCAATATAAGAATAGAAAAATGTCAATTTCTATGAGAACCCATTAACCTTGAAATTCAGTTACTAGACATAATTGTTCATTTAAAAGTGATTGGAAATAATTAAAGAGATATTTAACATTTTATTTAATTTGGAAGATTACTGGTCCCATTATGCTCCCATCAAATCCTACTGAATAAAAATTGGCTTTTAAATTCTATTCTTTAAGCAAAACATAAAGCCTGTAACATGTCCTAATGAGGCACTCTTTTTAAGAAATAACAAGAATTTTTAATAGCATAGCAATTTCTGCAGTCTAATTCATGTTCAATAAAATAGTGGCTGCAACTGTTGTGAATTATTGAATGAGTATGATATCATTGAAACCTTCCAAATAAATATTCAAATATGTTTGTTAAAAATCCATCTTCTGAACCAATCAAACCAATTTCCTGGTTAAATTTATCTAGAATATCAATTATAGAAATGTGCCTCTCAAAATTAACAAAATAATGGCATTGGTAAACTAAACAAGACTTGAGAATAAAAGGGTGTAACTTAGGATAGTAAAATTTTTGTATTTCAAAGTTATTTATTACATACTTAAAGACTTCATTTAGACTGGTAATTCACATTTCCTTGTTTCATTCAAATTGGAACAACCCATTGATTTCACTATATAATGTTTTTTCATTTACAATTTTAACTCTTTTACACATTTTGTATATAAGAAAAAAGGAAAAAAAATTACACAGGAAATATAGTTACCCCGAAGGAAATACAAAAAAATTTAATTTCACAAATATGTATTTGGAAGGAAATATGTCAAATTTTGCAAACCAATCCACTTTATAGGCCATGTGTCACTTGCAAACAGGCAAATGGACCATTCTTGTGTGAAGTATCCCCATTTGATGTACCTAGCCCAATAAAATTTATTATATTCTAAACTATATCCAAGTTCCTGAATTATTTAATTGTATATGCCTGATTTTGCAAGTTATGCTTACTCCTTTTGCAAATTCCTCTAAAGAATACTTGTGTACCAATTAACTTATATTGACATTGTTGTAAATCAGAAATATAAGTGTTTTTAAATTCAGTATCAAATTTCATTCCTTTAATAATATCACTGCTATTTAATTCAATGTCATTCCAAAATAGATCAGTTGTGTCAAAATATATATTATTAAAGGTAACAAATATTTCTTCTATTATTAAAATGTGTACCGACAATACACCATATTTACTAATTTGAACATAAGCATTTTTTGTTTTTTCACAAACTACTGCAAATCTATTGTTTTGGAGGCCATGCTTCTTTTGGTGAAGTAAATAAAGTCAAGTTTCTAGATGATATCTCAGCAGTTCTAAAAACATATTTACCCTTAAAATGTACAAACGTATTAGTTATGGTATAGTATACATCATTTTTTAAATGTACATATAACAATTTTTTGATAAGATACAAATTCCTGTAAATGAAATGGAGCTATGAGCAACTCTAAAATAAATGTATCCATTTTCTATTGAAATGTCAAAACCTTTATCACTATTAGTAGGAAAATCTAAAGCTTACTCATGTCTTTTAGTTTAAAAAAATTGATTTTTATAAGCAGCTCCAGCAGTTTCTAAAGTTTTATCAAACCAAATAACCTAATCTTTGCAGAAAATTGTGATATTGCATACCCTTTTGTAAAACCATGCCAATAATTTTCTGCAAATATTTTTTCACCTTTAGTTCTTTTAAATAATTGTATATTCCTTTGGCTATTGTCATGTAAATTTGAATAGATGTTATTTCCTTTGGCTATTGTCATGTAAATTTGAATAGATGTTATGCATAGACTCAACACTACATAATTAAGTGTTGGATTGCTTAATAATTTGCAAAAGATTGTTTTCATTGTTTGCAATTCTTTTTTCTTCATGATCTTCTATTTGTTGTTTGTTTATATGTAGAGTCACTCAGGGCACCTATTTGATTTTAATTGATTTTTATTTAGATTATTGTTAAATGCTGCATTAATTTAGTCTGTGATGTCAGTATGACGTATTTTTGCTATTATTCTTCAGGTGCAGTAATTCAAGCTTATAATTATTTGTCATTTTGATTTAGCTTAACATGTGATTGCTCTATAATTTTGCGAGGGAACTCGAAGTGCAAGTTTGTAAATACCTAATATGTAATTAATGATGAATTTTTATAAATAACTGAGAAAAGTGTAGTGAATGCACAATAGATTTAGTCTCACTTCAATCATGTTTGCTTTTTCTAAGTTCTTTATTACTCTAACCCTTTTTAGATCTTTGATGGATTACTTTGAAATAATAATGGCTTAAATTCCATTGACAATTTGATATAGGTTTAGTACCTGGTCAATGGTTTTATATAGGCACAAAATTGATATTATTTGAAGTTTTATAAAATTCTCTGCATAAAATTCAATTTTAAGTCGTGTAAGGCTGGTCGTACACTGCTGGTAAGAAAAGTAAAGTAAAATCCAATTAAAAAATTCTCTGGTTTATGGCAGTATACGACAAACTAGGTAATATCCAATTAAGTTTACTTTACTTTACTTTGTATGACTAGGGTTAAAATGTAATATGAAATTAATTTAAAACTATCATTTGAACAACAATTGCTTATTTTATTGAAAATCTATGTCAGTCACTCTTTTTCTGTGGTTTATGTTGGGTATCATTCAGAGTAGGGTTCTAACCGGGTACAGTGATTTGTCGTTAAACTCCAGGTTTAGGCAAAACAATTGTACTCAGATCATACCGCTGTACTATGACATCTTCATCTAGAGATCTGATGAGAAACGCGTGGCAATTTCATGGGAATTTCATAATAAATGTCATGAACATCAGGTTGTAAATGGAAGGCCAAACTTTATTCACATAAACTATTTTTCAGTTTTACTTTGGAAAACATTTTTCAAATATTTTCTATAAATAATCATTTTTGAAAAACCAGGATATTTTTGAAATTTTAAAAAACAAAATGGCCGTAGCTGAAAAACTAGAAAAAATTTTTGCAATTTTGAAATCGGAAAAAACATCTACGTAAAAAGTTTTAGAATGAATGTGCGAAAACTAAGATTTAATATTACTAGTTTAAAAGTTAACATTTATTTGACTGAGTCTCCCTATATATAAAAAAATAAGAAAGGGGCCCCAATGTATTTTATAGTCTTAGGAGACCCCACCACAAAGCAGAAACAGATCATTTATAATAAACAATAAGAATTTTGTAAACTTTGTACTTTTAAAATACATTTTCAATTTCTATATAATGATTTGCGGCAAAGAAATTTGTGCATTCATCAGACTCCCATTTAAACTTATAGCTACTGCTAATCAGTATTTTAAATCTAAGCATAGATGTATTTTCAAATATAAATTTAGTAAGATTCAAAAGCTTCGAAAATGTGATGTCATGTAATCAATACATTCAGGGGCCCAGCGAGAAAAAATATATGAGGGGGTGCATTAGCAAAATTGCTGCCCCTTCAATAGTTGCAACTAGATTCATATCAGTTTATTTCTTAAAACCTACTACATGTACATGTATAGTGCAATCTTAATAGCCAATATAATAATTAACAAAATATGCAAAATAAACATGTAAGACATGTTTGGTGATTGGTATATATTAAAACACTTAGCTCTTCTTGAAAAACAATGATACAAAAACTATACAATTTGAAATTCAAATAGTTTTTCATAAGGTAAGTTCAATCTTGTTATTTTTGTTATAAACGCAAGTTGGTCAAAAAGATTACCTTGACATTGGGCTTATCAATTCATAATTTGATCACCAAACATGGGAAAAATCAAATAATACTGTCAGTCAAGCACTATGATTAATTTCCCTGGAAAAAATCACTGTCAGAGCATTTTTTACAATCTTTTGATTATTCTAATTTTTGCCTTTGCATTTTAACTATCCTAACTATAAATTTCCTAATGTGCAACAAAGTGATAAAAAAACTGCCTTGCATGTATTCTAAAATTACATTCTATATTCGTTACAAAACAATTTAAGTATCAAAACAAGAGTCTATCTCACGCAATCATTTTAAAGTTAATCATTTAAAATTAAAAGCATTTAATGTTTCCCTACCCTAATTCAATGGTAAAAATGCTTCTGCTAAAACTCTATGTACATTAGCAAAACTTAGTTGACAAATCAATATGATGTGAAAACTTCAACTACACATATAATAAACCAATGACTTCAATTGTAATAAGTTTTTATTACACTATCCATTTTCAGATTTTCTTTCAAATATATTTCGCAATATAAGAGCAAAAGGTTTTCTATTCAGTCATCACACTCATCATTGTTTGCAACTAATTCTTGATCATTCAGAGCTTACCAAGAGATCATTTGTTGGAAACAACAGCCACATGAATGCAAATTCTTAAACAGAAAAAGTGAAAATATGTGTTTTCTATTCTGA
>CABFPE010000935.1:96334-131656 GCA_900660155.1 Hofstenia miamia | reverse complement strand
TTTTCACAATAAAAGTACACTTATAGAGAATAAGATTAAATATCTTAATATCATCTATGTATGGCCACAATTTATTGCACCCTAAAAAGATGTACCGATATATTGGTCATAACAAAATTGCTATTTGATATTAGATGTCACAAATGGGACTAGGCGCAGTCTTAGAATTGCTCTAACCATGCGCAAATATTTCCATACATATGCTTGTGTTCTGGTCCGTTAGCAGGCTGCAGGCGCGTCCAACCGTCGGCTATGGTCAAAGACTTCACTTACTACCAAAATACCAGCTAGAGTTCATTTCTGAAAGTACTAGTAGTCATTCCGATTGTTCCCCAAGTGACATTACATAATTCTAGAATTCTTGATGTTGTCTTTCTTTGTTTATTAAGAAATTTTTCTTTGTTATCAGCCTCTCTGATTATTAATACATTAATGCATGTATAAGAGTATTAGTTAATACGAAAGGTCACATTATATCCCCAATTTGCATTGATTATCAAACATTTACATGCTGCACCTGCAACACAAAATGGATGGGAAAACCTGTTTATTGGATGAGGAAATACTATTACAGAAAAAAGCAGCTGAGCCTAGCCCATTTTAAAGAAACTCCCAGCTAACAGCCGGATATGGCTATAGGCTTAAAGCCAACTGCAAGATACGTCCAAAGTCTTACGTCAAACTGCCCTCTAAGTACAAAATTTATTTTGCACACGGCTGCTGCTAAGAAAATTGCCTTGCCACTGAACACTAACTTAGGTATTGAAGCAAGAAGTGCTTTAGTTGTAACAGTGTGCTGAAGCAAATATTCAGTCAATGTGGTTTACATTAACAACATTTTGACTTGTATTCTTCATGGGTTCTTTTGAATTCTCTTGTTCATGTAGAGATTAGAGAAATGAAATAACTTTTTAAGACTGACTAGCCTGGTAGTTTATACAAGTCTCTTCCTATTTTGGAGAAAGTGTTCAAAGCTCTGTATGACTTAAACGTAAACATATTTTGGTTATTATAAAACAATTTGTACTGTTCTTAAGCTATTTATATTTTCTTAAGCACATTTACGGTGTGTTTAACATTTTCTATGGTGTTGAGAAGTGTCTGTTTTTTGAATTTTTATTTCACAATCTGAAATTGGAATGGAATGGATATGTTCATGTCCATATGCAAAACTGATTAAGGCTAATCTTTTGTTTAAATTTAAAGAATAGAACAAATGAAATAGGTCGAAAATATAGATTTTGTGTCACACTTGTAATGGCTGAGATTCAAGAGTTACATTTACACACAAAACACAAATCTCTTATTCAAATGTATATTTCAAAAAAATGTTGAAAGAGATAGACTGACTGCATTGTAAATTTAGAAAATGAGTGGAAAATTAAATGAACGCAACATCTGTTAAATGGTCATTTTGCTGCCCCCTGAGAAAAAATATTCGGGGTGCATCACCCCCGTTTAGCTGGGCCCCTGAATAGGATCGCCATTAGGTCCTTCCATGGCTAGCCTTGCCATGGATATAATTGAAAAAGAAATTAAAACACTCAAGATTAATAAACTACTGATATATTACAGACACGTTGATGACATATTTGCTGTTTGAAGATAAAGAAAATGTAGAAAACTTTATGCAATTTTTAAATGGATGCCTACCTGAAATACAATTTACAGTAGAAGAAGAAGAAAATCGCAGTTTAAAATTTGTGGTTGTAATAATAACGTTGAACCAACACCACTATGAAACAAAGATGTATCGCAACCAATCAAATACCACGTTATACATTTCTTATCAATTTTTTGTGACCCAAAGTACAAGATCAATACAATTAAGTGCTTATTAAATCGAATTATTAAAATTTCTTCAATAATTAAAAACATAACAAAGATCAATTATTGAACAAGTAACAAAGAAAATTGAGCATATTAAATTTAGGCCTATTCTGAGTGCATGAAAATGTAAACATCATTAAATTTTAGTGTAGTATATTGTAAATATTATTCCCACAAATTTTGTATTCTGATGATGATTTTCGAATCGAAACTGGTTAACATTAAATTGAGAACAATATTATAATATATAAAAAATATATATATATATATATATATATTTATAATGAAAAATTAAATTGACAGCAAACTAATATTTCTAGATACTCAAATTTCAAATCATCATACAACTTTTTCTTCAAGGTATCACTTCAAAATCACTAACACTGGCTTATACATACCGTTTACATTTTATTGTGACAAGAAATATAAAATCAAAAGCCTTAAAGCAATTTGTAAAAGAATTTTTTGCAATATCATCTGATTAAAAATATCTAACATCAGCACTTGACACATTGTACACTGTTTTTGAAAACAATGGTTAATCACATAAATTAATTAAGAAAATTATAATTAAACAAATTAAACAAGATAATGAAACAATGTTAACAACTCAATTATTGCGAGATCAAGTGAAGCAAAAAATATATTGGAAACTTCCATATATAAAGAACAACATCAAGAAATTGTCAAAGACCTAAGTAAATATAAATAAAAAGCTCATAAGACCAAGACTTATTACAATTTTTAGTACTTTGAAAACAACATATTTTTAAAAACAAAGACTACATTCCGGAAGATTTAGTTTCTTCAATAGTTTATTAATATCAATGTGACAATGTGATGAATACTGAAATATTTCAACCCCATCATGAAATTAAAAGAGAAAATTTTAACGTCATTATAAAAACTAACAATACAAAAATAGGGGAAGCATTATACTTAAAGAAATTAGAATGCACCAACATACTAAACAATCAAATGAATACATTTCAAAGATTGCATCTATTTTAAATCTTAGCATATAGAAATTATTTTAGTTAATTATAAACTGTAGTTTTAGTTTTGTAAAAAAAATTTTCTGGGAAAATATTTCGGATGATGATCAATAAAAGATTCAATTTTAAAATACATCTATGTAGCATTTCTTTATATATATAATTATATATATATATATATATATATATATATATATATATATAACACCATCAGAACTAAATTTTAAAAATGATATATTTTATTTAAGGATTAAGTAAATTATTTTTATAAAAATTCCAATTATATTATATGATATATTATAAAAGAACAAACCTACCCTCTTTATGACGTTTGAATTTAATATTAACCTTCTTTTTAATCTCCTCATTAAAAAGGTTGCCTAAAAAAATTTATTTATGCAAACAATTTATAATTATAAATTACCACTAACATCAGTGCGATTGTTTTGCCCAATTAAAATTACCGCAGGCGCCGTTAAATTTACAAATACATCATTATGCTGGTTATCAATATTGTTTACAGGGCATTGGTACTTAGGAAACTTGCAACTTGAATTCTCCCCCTTTGGAATCAAAACTTTAGCAAAGTTATTTATCAGGATAACATCTTCGTAGTTGAGTAGATTATCCTCACCATAAATGATTGACAATAATGCGGCTAAAACACTACTTTTTCAATACTGATATATTTTTTACTATATTTAATAAGAATTAAGTTAAAAAGTTATATCAAATCAAATTTTCTGTTTGAATATTTGAGATAACGATAATCTACAAAAGACTGCTGCAGTGGATATTAATAATGCTGCTATTTTCAAAACTGAAAATTTGAATCAAAAGCAATTTTTGATAGCTGTCAAACATGCATCTGGGAGTTCCCACACTTTCATCGACTCTATTGTCACATTCAAAAACAAACCCAGGTACTGTTTTAGAACTTACCCTCTGTTATTGTGTGCTATATGCACTTCCAAGTGTGAAATGTACATAGATGTACTCATGGTAAGCAATAGCACACAGCCTTTATTTTTAAAAAAATGTTTTATGCCATTATATTTTCAAGTATTGATATGGAGTAGTTAATCTTGTTCTTATTTCATCCAGTAAACATTAAGCTTCCCAGGAGTTTAAATTATATATAATGTGAACATAATGCAATATGCAAGCAATTCTATAATATTTGAATTTTCTAGAAGACAAAATTATTATTCTTTTACCAGAAAAAAACTTATGTTAGATAGTTTGCAGTTGTTTTAATGAACTAGTTTGATTTAATTTTACAATTAATGATTTTGTGTTATTTCCTAACGGTTATTTCAATGTCAGGTATTAATTTCCTGTGGCTTGCAAATGTAAAACTTCATTTGTAAATTACTAATAGTTTCGAAAAAGTGATTTTGCAATAACTGTGTAATAATTTGTTTAACAATGTGCTAAAAACCTAAATATATATGTANTCCCAGGAGTTTAAATTATATATAATGTGAAAATAATTAAATATGCATTATGTGTAGATGTAGAAAAACATTGCAAGCAATTCTATAATATTTGAATTTACTAGAAGACAAAATTATGATTATTTTCAAACTCTGATTCTTTTACCAGAAAAAAACGTATGTTATAGTTTGCAGTTGTTTTAATGAACTAGTTTGATTTAATTTTACAATTAATGATTTTGTGTTACTTCCTAACTGTTATTTCAATGTCAAGTACTTATACTCTTCGAACATTAAACACAAATTTAATTCTATAACTTATATTAACAAATAAATTGAATTTTCCTTACTAATAAAGTAATCTAAGCAAACATGCCATGAACCAAAAGAATATACTTATTGTAGAAACAGGCTAAGGGATAGATTTGAGTTAATTAAACAAGAGATTGTTTCCTTTATTAATATCTACGGTCTTCTCCTGATTCCATACAACAAATGATCGGTAGTTAAACAATCTCATTCAAAGTCCAAACTGAGGTACCCAAGACAAATAATCAAGTTCACCGATTCCACACGGCATCACGCCGAAGATCCATCTTCAATTCCATTATTCCAGTGCAACTGTGCTTAACTCATTTCATTATGACTGGCTAGCTCAAGTAAGACAAGTAATGGGTTCTTATTTCTCAGCCTATCTAAAAAGACCTGTAATTGCCAGGTAATCGCAATAGACCGCCGCATGAATAAATTTAAAGTGTAATTTATGTGAGGGTTCGAATACATATGGCAAGCAGTAGTTGTTATAAGTAACCGTCCACATATACCAAATACCTAACATACCATCTGTACCACAATTAGGGATCTCGCAGATGTTCAACAAAAGGCTGATAATAGTAGAAGAAAAAATTCACTTGAAAAACTAAATTTTGCAAATGAAAAAAAACTTTTCTCTCTAAATTTAATCAGCCATACATTTTTCGCTGGTGAAAACTCCCACTTACTTTGTGTTGGTGAAAGTTGATGTAATTTAGAAGAGAATTTTAGTATTTAAATATAAAAGAACTAATCTGTTCTCTTAACGATGGAAAGAACGATTGTAGTCCTGGCACACATTTTAGGATTAATAAGCAAATATACAAATATATTACCTACATTTAATACTATATGTAATAATAGAGAGATATCTTGTTTGGATTGCAGGAAAGTACTATTTTCCTTAAAACATTGCATAAATTTTCGTAGTAAAAAAACATTGTAAGTTATTTTCGTGTAAAAACATATCGAAATTTCCAGTCAAACTCAAGTACTTTTGTAGAACCAGTAAAAATACATATTCAAATTGAAATAAATGCAAATTTCATTTTCATATAGAATTAATTATTAAGAAATGTTTTGATAAAAAGTAGCAGACTATAAATATTCTGGTTGTCATTTCATTCTAAGTTTTGTTTACAAGCAAAATATAAATAATTGTAATAATTGATTCCAGTGCAAAATTGTCAGTTAAGTTTTGCCATGCCCACTTAATAATAAAATATCTGGACATTAAGCGTATTGATAAGTTGTTGTCGGCTATGCCAAAAATAGCCATTGTCTCACTTAACATAAGAATACTATCAATGGTACCATTTTTATATGTTTTCTATAAAAGTCTAAGCAAAAGATAAAAATATAAGCAGTTTCATTAATAAAACGAAGAGACATTTACATTGGGCAATCTGATTTTTGAAATTGTTTCTTTTGTGAGATAAAAGCATTTAACAATTTTAAGAAAACACCAACAAAAAGTTTTAAAAAAATTCTAAGCAATTTAATATTAATCTATGCAAAAATTTATAACAATTTAGAAAATTTTTTGTTTTCCTTGATAACATTTGTGAAATTGCACATTAAATACTATTCGGTAAGTCAAACGCAATCATTTACAGGAGAGCCTCACATCTGCTCCAGGAAGAGTTGAAATCCCTAGATTCCAGATTCTAACTGTGTTGACAGATGTTAAAATTATCATTGAAAAGAATTTCATTTAACGTCTTGCCATCAGTGGCATGTGCAGGAGGGGCATGGTGGAATGTCCCCCGTCTGGTTATCAAAACTTTAGAAATTGAGAAGGCGAATGTCATATTTAGACTTTATTTGGTAACTCATTTGATCATGACTAAGACGTCCCCCGGTAGAAATTCCTGCGTAAGCCCCTGCTTGCTATCTATAAAACAATGTTAACATCAAATGAATTTTGACAAAAAATTGTTGTAAAATATAGTGTATGTATATTATAAATTTCTAAGGTATTAAATTTGGTCTATCCAACTAAACAATTTTAAAAAATGCAAAATTACTAAAATAGAGGAATTGACATTCACTTAAATGTGTCGGGACTGATTTCCGCCGACATTTTCTATCAGTATCCATATATCTGGAGAAGGTATGCATAACCCTTTAGGCTCGCAGCTGTTGCGATATAATCAAGTTTTGTTTTAGCAAATTTTATTTTATTCGCATTTTAAATTGGGCACAATTTTCTACTTTTGTTCAAACAGTTTAAAATTTCAGTTTGTGGCGAATTGCTTTTATTTAGTTATAAAAAGCCTTATTGAAGCCATGCATATTAATTGAGAGCATTCATACGCGAATTTCCTGTGGCTTACAACTGTAAAATTTTACTTGTAAATTACTAATAATTTGGAAAAAAGCGATTTTGCAATAACTGTGTAATAATGTGTTTAACAATTTGCTAAAAAGACTAAAAAATTAAAAAATTTATAACCTAATTGCAACAATTTCGATTTTAGAACAATATTGGGGCCCAGGCCGGCTAGTCCTTCCAGGTTTGACGTCATCGTTATGTATGTTTGTAACTTTCTGCATATATTTGTTAAAAATGAATCATTCATTGCCTTTATTTTGTAGATTATTCTTTCATGAATCATTATTTAAAGTTTTTTAGTGAAAAGCAAATAGGAAAATTGTCTATTTGAAAAAATTCAGGGTTAATTACAAGGATAACAAAATGTAGGAAATGACAAAATTCTTAATTAATTTAATAATTATTTATGGCAATTTGCAAAAAAGAATAAACTTAATGGATGTTTTATCTCTTTATTGTGCGTTGGCAAATGATAATGAGGAGAGAATTTCCTCCTACACAGATAGACGAACTAATATTCCATTGAAGATCATACAGCTTACATTTAATGCCACTGTTTTAGTCGTAATCATAAATAAGTTGAAAATTTTTTGCGTTTGTCAGATGTCGCATGATGTGACAGTTGCTGCATTTAAAACTACAACACAATTGCCACAGGTTACTTTTTTAAAATGCTAGCAATACGTAACATTATATAACAAATGTTTCTTAAGCGGTAAAAAATTGAGTAATGCACGAGAATATTTGCAATTATTTTTAAATTAAAAATGGAAACGTTCAATTATAGCATTATATAAACCATTTAATAAACATAGCAGATAAATGTAAAGAAATTTTGAAAGCATCAAAATTATAATACTTATAGCAAATCTATTTTAAATATATTCATAATAATATCAATTGCATGATGTCTTTATTAAAACAAAGTATGTACCTGCTAATGTGAATAATCGCAATTTTCGAATGACTACAATTATCAGAATGCATATATATTTAATGATAACACATTTTAGCAGAGAGTCTGGTCTGTTCATGCATTAGTCGTTTTTGTGCATTGCAAATAGAAAGAGAAAGCAACTTCTACATTGCTGAAGTTTGTATTGAGCAAATATAACCACGTTGATAAAAATCTTCGCAATGCTCAAAGATTGATTCGAATTTGCAAGACTAATTTCCTGTTCTGAAAACTAATTAAACATTGACTGTGTAAAATCAATATAGTACCTATTAGTGGTGGATCTGTTCTCGTTAATCCGGTAAGGTTAAAACTGCTTAAACCAGTTCGGTCCTGTTAATGCCAGTTAATCTGCAAGAGCGAGTTAATCAGTTTAAAATCCGGTTAAAAATTTATATTTTTGATTTTCAAATTTAAATTGATTACAATGATTGCAGTGTTACAAAACAAAGAAATTGTGGCAACAATTTACATTTAACCAATCAAATTATATGGAATTGCAATAAATAAAAAAAAATAATCAAATTTAATAGAAAATGAAACATCGACTCGCGCATGTTTGAATTCGCATTGTTGCTGTTAGACTATATTTCAAATAAATAAAATCATCCAAAAAGTTCCAAATTTCTTATCTATTCCATTTTGTGCAACTATATGCAATTTTTTCATTATATTTTGATATATTTTGAACTCACTGTTATTATAAAAATTTCATGTTAAAATCATAAAAAAGAGGAAGCGGACATTTTTCTAAAATATCTTAATGGTATTGTCCCGAAAATTCAATTTGCCATGGAATTTCAAAAAAACGATAAACTAAATTTTCTTGAAGTCTGGAGCAAAATAGATAACTTCAAATTACCAACATCTAACACTTGCACCTAACAAAATTTTTACCAATTTAGAAAGTAACGGTTATCCTTACAAATTGATCAAGAAATATTCTATTGTATTATTTTCAAATGACACTAATATGTACGAAATGCGCTAATTCTGAACTTATTTAATAATTAATTTTGACAATTTGCAACAAAGCATAAACTTAGGGGATGTTTTATCTCTTTATTGTGCAAAGCAAAAGATTAAGAGGAGAAAATTTCCTCCTACACAGATAGACGAGCTAATATTCCATTGAAGATCATACAGCTTACATTTAATGCCACTGTTTTAGTCATAATCATAAATAAGTTGAAAATTTTTTGCGTTTGTCAGATGTCGCATGATGTGACAGTTGCCGCATTTAAAACTACAACACAATTGCCACAGTTTACTTTTTTAAAATGCTCGCAATACTTAATATTATATAACAAATGTTTCTTAAGCAATAAAAAAATTCAATAATGCACGAGAATATTTGAAATTATTATTAAATTTAGAATGGAAACGTTCAATTGTAGCATTATATAAACCCTTTGATAAACATAGCAGATAAATGTAAAGAAATTTTGAAAGCATCAAAACTATAATACTTATAGCAAATCTATTTTAAATAAATTGATAATAATATCTATTGCAAGGATATCTTTATTAAAACAATATATGTACCTGTTAATAACGTGCATCGCATTTTTCGAATGACTACATTAATCAGAATGCATATATGCTTAATGATAATTTTGTTTAACAGATAGTCTGCATTCGTAGTTTTCGTGAATTGTAAATAGAAAAATAAAGCAACCTTCTACATTGCTGAAGTTTGTTTTAAGCAAATGTAAGCACATTCATAAAATTTTCACTATAATAAAGGTTGAATCCAATTTGCAAGACTAAGTTCCTGTTTTGAAAACTAAATAATAATTGAGTGTGTAAAATCAATATAGTACCTATTAGTGGTGGATCTGGTCCCGTTAATCCGATCAGGTTAAAACTGCTTAAACCAGTTCGGTCTGATTAAAGCCGGTTAATCTGCAAGATCGGGTTAATCAGGTTAAAATCCGGTTAAAAATTAATATTTTTGATTTTCAAACTTAAATTGATTACAATGATTGCAGTGTTACAAAACAAAGAAATTGTGGCAAAAATCTACATTTTACCAATCAAATTATATGGAATTGCAATAAATAAAAAAAATTATCAAATTTAGTAGAAAATGAAACATCGACTCCAACATGTTTGAATTCGCATTGTTGCTGTTAGACTATATTTCAATTAATTATAATCATCCAAAAAGTTCTAAATTTCTTATCTATTCCATTTTGTGCAACTACATGCATTTTTTTCATTTTATTTTGATATATTTTGAACTCAATGTTCTTATAAAAATATCATGTTTAATATCATGAAAAAGAGGAAGCGGACAATTTTCTAAAATATCTTTATGGTATTGTCCCGGAAATTCAATTTGCCATAGAATTTCAAAAAGACGATAAGCTAAATTTTCTTGAAGTCTGCCTACATAATTTTAATAGTAAATATGAAACAAGTTGGCACATCAAGGATACAAATTCAGGATTATACATTTCGTATACTTCAAATTGCAACATATACTACAAAATCAATACTGTCAAGGTCTTATTTAATAGAGTAAAAATGATATCTTCAAATTACCAACATCTAACACCTGCAGCTAACAAAATATTTAATATTTTAGAAAGTAACGGTTATCCTCCCGAATTGACCAAGAAATATTCTATTGCATTATTTTCAAATGACACATACAAATTCCTGAAAATCGCATTGATGTAATAAAGACTGATGTTTATTTAAAGCTTCCCTATATAGAATACCAAGTTAGGAATTTAAAGAAAATATTAGAATTATAAATACCAAATTAAAGAAGACAAAATCATTCCAATGTTGACATCATACAAAGCAAAACACAAATTTCTAAATATAGATCATATCCCAAACAATTTAGTTTTCTCCTTAGTTTACACATATAAATGTGATGATTGTCGGGGAAATGAGCGACATGTGGGTACAAGAATTAAGGAACATATGAATGGACACCCAAAAAACATCAACTAAGATAAGAAAATTTTTTCATCTGACTAAAATCAGACCATCATAAAATAGGAGAAGATTTAAAATTTAAATTTCCAATGTGTTATAAAACTGTTGATGCATCTTCTTTACCTAAAAGCTACATATCCAAAACAAAAGACGACATACGTGGAATAAGTGTTGCATCACTTTTATCAAGCTTATTTGAAAAATGTGTTCATTCTCTATATATTTCATATAATATTTTAAAATTTGGAGATAAGTTTCAACTCTCCCAATGAAGACTCTCTTGCTACACTTCAATATTTCTGTTTGTCTGAATTGACCAAACGTTTGTAAATGGAGTGCACGTTGTGTTAGCAGATTTTTCAAAAGCTTTTGATCAACTAGAACAAAAGACAGCTGCCATGGATTTTGACAGATTCATTCAAAATAGCAATGTTTCCAGTTGGATAAGTGGTTTTGGTATTGGTAGTAGACAAAAGTTGATTTGGCAAAACAAAAAATACGATTGCCTTAAAATAGATCTAGGTTCATCCCAGGAAATAGTATTTGTGGCGAAAATTTACTCAATGGCTAGCGATAGTCGACGTGCAGTTGTAAGGTATAACGTTTTATTGAAACATTCTGATAATTCAACGATACGTTCAGTTTGTCAAAATTTTCCGAATAAAAATCAACTCGAGCAACTAGGCAATGAAGTGCTAAATATCCGCAACTGGGCAAATGATTATAAACTAAAAATTAAAATGAAAAAAGATTCTTCGATTACAAGTTAGTAATATCGCAAAAGTTAAATCCTATAAGATACTTAATATCATTTATCCAAAAATTTTAAATTTTCAGAATATGGTAAAAAATTAGTTTCATATTTGAATTCACAAAAATGTTTGCTTGAAGATATAAAAAGTAGGTTTCATATAATCAAAAGAAATAATGTATTTGAAGCTTAGATAGTGCCAACCAATTTATGGCAGCGATGGCACCATTTTAAATAATTTAAATATCTTTCTAAGAAAATGCGGTATTAGAAGTTATACATATCAATTGAATAACATGGTTGATATGCGTCGCTAAGCTGAGATTTGAATTACAGAATAGTATTTTGAAATTACATGATCATCTATTATATGACTGTTTTCTAAAGAGCAAAAGACCAGAAACTATAATAAGATCAAATAGACTATACTATTTGCCAATATGCGAAATTGAAACGCTCAAAAGATGTTTTGTCAATAAAGTGCATTCCACTTTACAATGCACTAATCAATTTTTATATTATTATTTGTATATATTTTGATTGTTAACCTGTATTTAGTTCCAGCATTTATTAAATGTCTTACGGGGTGTGTATGTGTGTTTGTGTGGGGTGAGCTCGAGTGCAAGAAATACGCAAAGGTGCTTAGCATGCTGGTGTCTCCAATTGTGTTTTGTAGGTGCAAGAGGACACTTTTGAATTTTTTCTAAATGTTATGTAATTTTTCTACTCTTATGTCATCGTTTAAATTGTTTTAATTATTAGAGTCTTCCCTACCATCATTAAATCGCTTGTATCCAGCTATAAACAACGGCTCTGGAAGGAGAGGAGTCTCCATAAACATTGTTCAAGGCTTTAATTATTTCGGTAGGTTTCCATTGAAGTTTTGTTAAAAATTTAATGTTTGCTCGGACTTCAAATTGGCTCATCATGGAGGGTAAAAAAAGAGTCATGTAATAGGCAGCGTAACTCTCTGAAGGACAAAGCTAAAGTGATGAAACTTATCAAAAATGTTCGAGAGATATCAAGGTCACGATTATACATGTTTTTACAGAACTAAACAGGCTCATTTTGGATTTATGGCATTTGTCTTAGAACGTTTTGAATGCCCCTCGTATATTGTGGCATCGGCCAAAGGTTTTTGTTTGCTCTCATTTCATCGTTCGTAAGTCCAGCCGCACATATTCCATTGCCGCTAGACATTTCAGAGACTAATCCATTGGCTCCAGTGCGAGATTCATCATGCTGCTGACGTCGTGCACAGACATTATTTTTAGTTTTGCCGTTGGCAGCTTATTGCGGATTATTTAACCATGATTAGTTAGTAGTTTAGTATTTTGTATAAATAGGGCAACATAAATATTTAGTTACTGCTTGATATAGTCCTTATTCTCTCTTGCCTCAATACGATATTAGATGGTCATGAACAGCTAAGCTTGCTACGGAGTTGAGGGGTTGCGCAGTGGGGTATGCCCCGTAGGTGTTCTCAGGAGTCTAAACCCTGCACAAGCCCGTTCCTCTCTGGGGTTTCAGCTGATCCAGTGATGTTCATTCTATTAATTTGATGACCGCTAGCCTGTACCGCTTCGGTAAAGTTGATAATGTTTTCTGGCTTTTTGACGACCCTTTATTTAATAATTTCACAAAAGCTAAGGATTTGATTTACACTAAAAATGTAATAATTTAAAAGATTTTCACTTAAGGAGAATAATATCCAGAATTATATTTTTATAATTTATTATTATTATAATATCCAGAATTCTCGTCTATCTGTATTCACTATATATATATATATATATATATATATATTAGTGCTAACACGTGTTACCACGTGCTATGAATTTCGTTAAATTATGCAGTCATTTATTTTTCCTGTAGGGTTTATATTTTATCTGTGTGCTAAGCGGGCACCTTTTCTATACATTCGCCTCGGCATTTCTAATTTATGAAATGTGACGTCTGCAGTTTCTTTATCTTCAATGCAATAAAAATTTTTAACTTTCAAAAGAAATTTGCTAAACTGAGTGGTAAGTCCATCTTTACCTTTTCACTTGAATTACTCAATCAACAAGTAGAAATAATATGATTGTAAGTGTAATTATTGAAAAATTTCACGAATTTACCGAATGATGCAGTTGTTTCCTCATTTTATAGTATACATTTCTGACTATTTAATGATGAATCAATTTTTCATTCATAGTGTGAAATTAAGATATGAAATTGACAATATTCCTACCTACCCAGAAAGGTCATGCATTGAGAAATATGATTGGCTAAAAATATTTGTCTAAAGAATATATTGGTTTATACCACAGCCTTATTTTGGCAATATTAAACATCAAAAGATGCAATTCAAGGAAGTGCGAGCTAAATTCAATACCGGTACCTTAACAAGTGAAAATGCATCTTTAATCAACATCACAAACAAATGGCGTCTTACTTTCACATAACCGTAAACCAAATATATTCGCACTCTACTATGTAGTTTTGTTTTCAGCATGATACTTAACCAACTTTATTCCTAGACTCTAATAAAATCCCCGGAAATTCCTAATACATACCATTATTTTGCGGACACCAAATTAATTTAAGAATGTGCAGAAAATAATAACCGAATCAAGGAATTCCATCAATTGCTCCTAGAATCATGTAAAAATGGATTACTCTGCCAACATCTATAAGGCAATATCTCGATTAATGTTATCACCACCTAGCAAAATTTAGGGCTGTAAACTTTTTAAGAAAATTTGTACATGAAAAAAAATGATACTCTTAGTTGGTGTAGTCCATTAAAGACAAAGTTGAGAATGAACACTTAGTAAATTATTTGGATTATTTACTGGTTTAGTAGCGGTTATTGTTTTTTTTTAAATTCTATTTGATTTTTTAAGAGAAACTGTAATCTTTTGTCAAGTTTTAAAATATGAGTGTTTAAAGCAGTAAGTAAGGGAAACCGGTACATTATCATTGTACATTTATCTGTAAACTGCAATAAATCACTACTGCCACCAATGGTACTTTCTCATATCTGCCATTTTGATTTTGTTTTTGTTAGAGAACGTATTTTCATGTTTTTAGATTGACAGTAATTTTTATGAGCTTAGAATAAGTCTGTCAGTTTTATGGCAAGTTGAAACATGATTGCTGGGGTAAGTTGGAACATGCCTCAAATGATTTGTTAGTTTATGAAAATTATCTGTAAATTAACTTGTGGTGGATTGCAGTTTGGTATCATTATAGGCACCCTGAATTATACTAAAATGGCGATTAAAAGTGTAAAGCACATAATAAATATACGTCAATGTCATGATATTGCTGAAGAATTTAAGATAACCCCTGTTTCATTGTGCACATTACAAGTATTTCCTTCTGCAAAATGTTTTTTCAGGCAAACAAAAATCATTTCTGAGTTCAACCTTAATACATGACATAAGAAATGTTTAAACAAATGAGCCTGCGTTTTTATGTCATTTCTAAATTTTGTTTGGTTTTTGTGATAACATAGCAGACACTTTCACTTTCATTAGAACTTGCAATTGGTTTTGTAGAGCAAGCCATTGTGAAGGAATTTAAAATGCTGCAGATTTGGCTTCCAACTTGTCCGGCCTCCCCTATTATAGAAAGTCACTTTTTTAATTAAATCTGGTTTTGCTCAATAGTTTTTGAGCTACTCGTAATCAATTCTGTTATACAATATAATGTACTATAAAAATATAAAAAGTAAAAAAATGACAAAGTAAGTCAGTAATGGATATGTGTATATTCTACAGGGGATTTACTTCCAAGATCATTCAAAGTAATTGCTTCGAGTTTGGTGGCTCTTATAGGTTTCCAGGTAGATCTTTTAACTTGAACATATAATCCGTAATAATAGAAAATCATATAGGCACTTGTTTCCATTTTGTTGATTACCAGACAATAACTGGATAAGGCTATTCATTGTGGTGTAGTTTACTGTTTATCATTATGTAAATATCAAACAGCTTTTGTATACGTTATTACATACTAGCGACAAATAATTTAGAACGATTTGCTTAACTTCCGACTGATATAAATATTGTTATTGATTAGTTGTAATTATAAAATTTTTGCTATGCAATTTTTGCAGGTGGAAGCGGCATTTTTCAAATTTAGAAAGTTTTGTATTAAATTGTAGATATTTTTTCACTTGCAGTAAGTCCAGATTCTCTTTATTTTATGGACACCAGTAGCATCGTGCAACAAAAATATTAACAATGCCTATATAATTGCAATTACCTTCACTGAAAAAATATTTATAATTTTAAAATTCCACATCAGAAAAATATAAGCATTTTAAACTAATAAAAACACTCGAGGTACTTATCTAATATAGACAACTATTTGTGGAATGCGGCTTCACCCGAATTTGAAATCTAAAATTATGATAGAGTGAAAACAAAATTATTTATTAGCCAATGAGAATAGAGGACAAAATTAGAAATAGAATGGATCAAAGTAGCAAGATAATTATTCAAAAAAACAAATTAGTAGAGTTTTGTTATTATTATTATTACAAAGAGTCAAACTTTTAGAAGATTTGCCAACGAGAGATTATGCCAATTACTCCCCTGAATCAGCTAGTAAAACAGAAGAAACTAGACCAGAACATCAAAGCAGCCTGTCTTGAGCCTGGAAAAGTAGCACCATTTTTATTCTGTTTCGTTCAAAATGGTATGCAACAAGTAGATTAACCAAAGTTGGATTGGTGCAATAAAAACTAATCTAACGAATAACTGCCCAAAATCTGAACCCAGTTCCTCAGTTAGCATTGTCAAGGCATTTGGTATTTTGCAATTAGTGATTGACTATAATGTCTAATTATTTATAACAAATTTTATCTCAATATGTCATATATCTAATAATTTTAAATTTTTTAACTATAATGGACTGTGTTAAGTTGTCTTTCTTCTGCCAATGAACATTGAACTATGCAATTAAAGGAATATTTTAATGATTGTGTTGTACTAGAGTCAGATTTTTCAACGAGCCCAAATTTCTAAGCTCGGCTCGTTTGAAATTTTAGTAAGCCGGACGTGCCTCAGCTCGGCTCGGCTCACCACAAAAAAATTTTAATGAGGCTCTTTTCAGCTCCATATTTTTTCAAAAAATTTTGCTATCAGAATATTTTACATAGCTCTTCCCATTATTTAATACTCCGAATATTAAATTTCTAAAATGAGATTATAAGAAAAGCTTATTGAATGAAAAAATAAGAAAAATCTGCACAATCAAATTTACAAGCAGTACGGTAATTTTGTTTTGCATAAAAATATATATCCAATACTCTACTCAAGCTTGGCTCGGCTCGCATTGATAGAAGCTCGGCTTGTTGAAAAGTCTAACTAGAGTAACTTCTAAACAGAACTAATTTTATATATTCTATTTTTTAAGCTAAAATACGAATAGTATGTAAAGAAATGCTAAGAATCTCTGGACAACAGATTGACTCCACAATTGGGAGTGTGGACTCGAGAAGTGGCAGTATAGGATCCACACAGACCAATGGACAACTCTATAAGTGGACAGATGAGCAGAACAGGACAGCATTGGAGTGTTACAGAAGAAGCAGGCCAGATGAGAGGGGTTACAGGAAGAGAATGTTGGAAGAATGGAGGAAGGCAGGAATGGGATTAGAAGTTATAGAGCAGAGGCTTGCAGGACATGTGTGAATGTTGCAGTTGAATGAGAGTAAGAGGAAAAAGAGTTGAACAGGCTAAGCAAAGGGAAGATTAAGTGATAGACGTTGTGACAGAATGGTAGAAGCAGCAGAACCAGTGGCTGCAACAACTGAATCAGCAATCAAAAGATGAAGGAAGAAATAGGTGAGAGAACTAGGTTGCCAGTTCCAAAAGGAGTTAAGAAGAGCAATCTAGCAGTAGAGACAACAAAGGTCAATACTGTGTTGCAGAAGACAGATGCTAGGATTGTTACAGAAGTAAATAGCATAGTGTATGCAGGTGCATGTGAGGTGCTGAAGAATGTAGGCATGGACATGAAAAAGAAAAGTAGACAAGAAGATAAGGGAGACAGAAAGCCAGCATGGGAGAGAAGAGTTGAGAAAAAGTGGCAAGGATTAGACAGCAAATAGATAAGAGTATTTAAAATTTAAATTCAATGAAATTTCAGAAAATGAGATGGTTAAGATACTTTGGGACTTCAACATGCAGACAAGCAAGGTGATAGAAACATGGAGGCCAGACATATTAGTGGACAAAGTGAAAAGATTGGAAACAGTGATAGACACAGCAGTACCAAACGACAGGAATGTAGAAAGCAAGGAGAAAGAGAAGATAGACAATTACAGGGATTTGGCAGAGGAAAAAAGCCGGGAAGTTAAAGAGGGTTGAAGTAGTTCTGGTAGTAGTAAGAGCAGAAGGAGCAGTGAAGAAGAAGCCTAAAAGTTACTTGGAGTGGTTGGGAGTACCAAGATGGGGAGGGGTGGCAGCACAAAATGCAGCATTGTTAGCAACAGCTAGAGTCCTGAGGAAAGCTCTCAGCCTCCCTGGGAACTGGTGAGTTCCCCGAGCTGAGAGCCATAAAAGCATGAAGCTGTGAGAAGAAAGAATAATAATAAAAATTTTGAGGGAATAATTTGTAAAGAAACGGATGACTTTGTAAGTTGAAATAAATTTGCATGAACTTATTAAGTTTAAAAAGTGCATAATAAATGGCACTAGTCTCCTTCAAAATACTCGTATTTAGAGTTCCTACGCATCTCCCAACCGTGCTGTCATTTGAATTTAAGTTTCATTAATACAACAGTCCAAAAATACAGCACAATTACATGTTTAGGTCTCCAACGAATTTATAAGCAGCAAATTGAGAAAAATGGAATCAAATCCAATACAAATAAGAATTGAAAAAAAATTGCAGGAACCATTTCTTATAAATTCCTGTATAGCATTTATAACAGGGCTATATTGGCGCTATTTAAAATCCATTTACAAACACACAAAGAAACTAACAAGTTCATTAAAATTTATGGACCCTATTGCAAAATATAATTCTCAAAATTGGTCATGCATCATAGCAGTATTAAACTGCTCAAAATATTATCAATATTAGCCTGTATTAAACACAAGGGAATGGAATATATTAGATACAGAAATTAGATTATCACAAAATATTATCATCCTCAAGAAATTGTTAAAACATAGCCACCAGAGCATATTAGGTGCTTCTAAAAAATTTATGCCAGGGTATCTCATTGCTTTTGATTACTAATGTTGTTTCACAGTTTTTGTAAATTATATATGTAAGCATATTTTTGTCATTTAACTATGAATGAATGTCATCATAATATTTATTCAAAAATGAATGATTGGGCAGATTGAAATTTACTAGTGCACATTTGACAAAGTTGTTGTTAATTTTAAAAATCACTTTTTCGTAGATAGCCATAGAGAACTTATATAAATTAAGCTCAAGGTTGTTAGCAAAACTACTACTTTATGTACCATAAACCCCTTTGCAAAATGAAGAAGTTCCTCTCTAAAATAAACAAACAATGTGTGTCCCCAGTTGCACTTAACCTCACCTAGGCGTTTCAACAGCTTAAACATTGTCAATTATCCTTCATGTTTGAAGATATTTATCACGGTAGTTCACAACAAGTCAGTATAATCATTGGAAATTGTTGAGTTGTTATATTCTTGTTTCCTGTATCATTTTTTACAGATGTTAATAATAGATCTTTGATATGAGAAAATGTATATTTTAAAATTTTTGACAATTTCTGTTCTTAGTAGTTATCCTCATTTTGCGTATTTAAATTGAGAGATAAAGTCAAATACATGAATTAGATTTTTGGAATACTAGAGTCACTGATGAAGTTTTCTGTAAGAGATTACTTATTTGCATTTAGCTTGCTTAAAAGTATATGCTAAATTTAATGGTAAATCTTGAAATAATGAAATTATTAACAATTGAAGTCAAAAAAACATTTCCAAAAGATTAAAATTCTCTAATTTTTTCAAAAATGATATATTTTAATTGACAACATAAGATATCAATCTATTTTTTGTAGTTAATTAGAATCAAATTTCATATGCCAAATGCTTCTCATTGTACTTGCCATTCACGTATTGTTTTTTCAATTAATATCAATGCAAAATTATAGACTGATATTTCAAAAATCAATTGTTTGTGAAGAGATTTACTTAACTTTCAAACATTAAAAACATCTTTAATACGTAAGCAACAATACAAATGATATTGAAAAGCTTGGAATTAATTTTACAGTAAAATCCATCTAATAAAACCAGCCGGTTTTGCAACCAGATGATAATGGCACAGAATTTGTTTAGGGTTAAGAAGTCAGACAGTAAAACCAAGCATTGGTTCAATGAAATCAACAGGCTGCATGTAAAAGAATCACTGAATTTTGTTTTTAACTTAAAATCTCGTCCAAAGGCCATTTGTAGTGCATTTATAAGAGTAGTACGAGTTGTTAATTTCCTCATCTGATTTTATAATACGGATTCTACTGATACACTACTTTGGATTTTTAAAAGTCATATATCCAGAATGGCTATTTGTCTTTATGATTTCCACCACACAGATAATAAGTAGTACAGCACCAATCAACATAAAAAAAATTGCGGAAATTACATCAATTACAGATGCAAACTTTATCCAATCCTAAAAAATGTAATAAGTCTAAGTGTTAGCACATAGCTAGAACTGCTGTGTATTTATTAGTTACCTATCATGCTCTTTGTAAGAAATGGCATAAATGAAGGTTTATAGGTTTGTAATATTAATTAGATATTCACTTTAAAGGAAATTTTTGAACTCAACTGAATTAAGATTAGTTCAAATGATTAGTGAACATTCTAATTGGGATTTGATATTAATGATGTAAGGGAGACATTCAAGCTTGCTTGCTTTAATCAATTGGAAGGAAGTGACAGTCTGGATACACTTATAAATTAGATGTATTATTGTTAAAAGCTGTGGTATGCAAATGATTCTTGTACACAATTTATTAAATTTGCCATGAAAACATTACTATGTTGTCCTTGTTTTACAGAGAATCTTTTATTTTCTTAATCTCATATTTTCCATGCCGCACAATTTTAAGAATTACATAAATTACATCATTTTTTATAAATAATATGTTATTTTCATCAAGACATTTTGCAACAGGTTTTTGTGGTATGCCTTATAATTATATTCTAGAAAAGAATTGAAAATGTTGGTACTTCATTAACGATGATCTCAAGTGGATTTCCAGTGCAAACCATATCAATAAAGTCTAATATATATATATATATATATATATATATATAATTGAAAAATTATTAAATTTATGGGAAAACTCGATATGATGTAAGTATTTTCTTTTTACTACATTAAAAGTAATGAATCAAAATAATTGATATATTTTTATATGTGAATTGAAAAAATCTTTCTTATGAAAATTCATTTTTTTAAATCAAGAAGCTTTTCGCTTTACAAAGTTTTTCCAAATACAATTACCTTGTGATCTTCATGTACATGCTATGCTCTAATTTAAGCTACTATAGCTTTCAATAAATGAATGAATTGTTTTTATAATACCATTTTGTGCATTAAAGCTATACCTGGTAGTTTTTAAAAGAATGTTCTGACTCTTGAAAAAAATTATTGATGCCCGTTAATTCTGAAAAAATCAGGTTTTCTGCTTCCAGATCAGATTTATTGACCATGATGCCAGCTGAGGTTGTTCTTCTAGCTTTGCCTTGAGATTCAGTGCTCATTGAACTTTTCCTTTGTTTGTCGAACTCAACTAGATCTCCATAAGAGCGTTTAGCGAAATACTTGAGAATTTTGCGGAAGAATGCAGGCACAGGAGGCGTGTTGGCTTTATCTTTAAGCAGTCTGTATTCATAAGTAGTTATCAAAAGAGCCACAGCTACCACAATGCTCATGTAGCATTTGAACTAAAAGTTTCAAACTTAATCTATATAAAAACTGCAGAGGGATTTAATATGCCTATTGTTCTTCTTTAGTTACAGCAATTGAATGCGAAAGGAATATAATACCGGTCTATTTTCTGGCTTTTCTTAATGTATACTTAAAACAATAAACTTAATGAACTCTTCATTTGCATAAGAGAAATTATGAATAAAACTTTTAAACTGTAAGCCTGCATGTTGCAGTCTCTATTAGTCACAAAATAAAGGGGCTGAATTTGCAGTGAAAATTAGAATAAATTGATTTACAATAACAAGAGTTTACGATATTACGTATATTATGAACGTTCAAAACATTTTACTAAATGCAATTAGGACAGATTTCAGTAAATATTTACATATGCAATGGCTATTAAACTACTATTTATAATAAATGTTCTCTTTAATAATTTTTTTATGAAATATTAAAAATGCAATGCTCAATAGATTGAACATCTGTTAAGTTAGGAAGCCAGGAGAAACTCTAGGAAGCATTATTTTATTTAGCAGGCATTCATCTGAACTTTGCCATAATTAAGTTTAGAAATTATTCATTTCCATTGCATTGCTTACTATTATATACTTCTGCCATTCCTCTGAACTTTACTTATTGCGTGATAAATTTTAAATAATTTTTGCATATATATATATATATATATAATAATGAAGAATATTCAAATTCCTACTCTAACAAAAAATTGCCTAAATATTGCAATTTAATAAAATTCTAACCAAGATTTAGATTAAAACTTACAAATTACCTTAACAAGGATTGGAGTCCTAACTGGCGATTCATCAATGTCACACATTGGTGCAAGCGAATTTACACACAAGCATAGAAAAACTGTTATACCATATGTTATCTTTCCATTTGATTCAACAGGAATGAAGAAGATGAAGAATGCCAGCAATGTTAGTAGTGCATCCGGAATAACAATGTCTATGATGTAAGGGAGACGTATTCGACTGAATTCATAAAATATTTTCATTGTACTGTATTTATTTGTTCTAATAGTAACATTTTCATAGTCATAGTAAACTTCAGATGTAGTTATATCCCAATTAGTTTCAGTTACTTCAGCATGCTTCATCATCTAAATTTTCAGTGTTCTTATCAAGGTGTCAAAAGTTTATTCTTCCATTGTGTGAATAATGCTGCAAATGAAAATTCAAATTTTGATAATAAATTGAAAACTTTCCATGCTATTTTCAAACATATATTGGGTGCTTAATAAAATTTTTTACAAAATTTGCAAATAAGCAAATTTTGAAAGACAATTGTAATGAGATCTATAGGTAGCTTAAGTAAATATCAAAAGTTTCATGGGTTTTAGATTTACTCAGAATAGTCTTGATGTGATGTTTGCAGTGTGGCTCAAGAAAATTCCTCAGAATGAATCATGATATGGTACATTAACATATGAAATCATTCAGATCATATTCTCAAAAGACTCTCTCACTTATGTACTCTTGGATAAAAGTGATGCTTAGATTTAGCATTTCACACCACTTAAGTTTCTATCAAACTGTAATTTGCAAATGGAGTACTATGTACTTCTTACAAAAATATACTTGAAATTCAATAAATTGGATACATATCTCTAGATTCTTTTTAGTGGTACCATATTAAATGTCATACAAAATATTAAACACGATTTCAAAAAATATTTTAAAGTAACTTTATATTAAAATCTATGCAATAATTTGAAAATTTATTTTTTATATCTTTGTATCAAAATATAATTCTTAAATAAATATGAACCTGTATGCCATTCAATGTTAAATTAACTTCAGTTTGATTATATGACCAAGATATAAATTCAAGGAAGCACAACTGTATGTCAAAGGGATATACATAGCTCTTAGTTTTGCACCAGACTTCAAAAATGTGTGGTTCAGACCAAATAACTGTTCCATTTGGTTTCACTAAAAATGGTGTTGTTGCCTAAAACATAACAGACAACAATGATTTAGCAAACTATACTGTACTTAGATTTAAGCTTACACAATTTAAATGCTAAAGAAAGTTTTTTTTGAAAAAGGAACATTGCATTATAAAACATTTTTTAGCAATTGCATAATTCAATAAATATATTTTATTTTTTCTATGAGCTGGAATTCAAATTGTTTTGCAATTACATAGTAATTTTAGATATTACTTGAGAAATTTGATTATAGCACTAAAGATATTAACTTCCTCATGCTTGAATTTTGTGCCAAATAATTGCATCAATATTTCTCTAACTTTTACTATTTGCTGCTGCAATAATTTTAGTGACTTCAATTAATTGTATTTAATGATCAATTTTGTTGTGGAATATATTTTTTACCATTGCAACTTTTGTGTTATTAGCAGAAGCTTTATGAAATTTGGACTTGATATTTTTTATTTTACACTTTACGCTTTGGCAAACTGTATCCTGCAAAAAGGTGTGAGTACTATTTTTTGCACATATAGTTCTATTGTAGATTATTTTTTGCTATATATAGCAAATTGTCATAAGCAAAATACAAATTATATATATATATATATATATTATATATATATATATATATATATATATGAGTTTGGGTAGTGCTCGTAAAGATCACGAATGAAAGCGTATTGGGACATACAAGCTCTGTTTGAAGCTTTGTTTTTGGATCGAAAATCTTAAAATCCCTTGTTTGATGTACATTAGGTCTACTCTATATATCTATGTATATGTATTTTGTATAACACTAATCTTCATGTAGATTTATCGTAAAAATTACAAAAAAAGTTCATAAAGTATTACACATACAATTCATTGACTTCTAAAATTTTAAGTAATTCCATGTCACTGTCATTTTCTGATATTGAATTAATAAAAATATAGTACTTATGTACATTATATTGTAACGTAATAATCTTAAGATGAATTGATGTAATTTATGTATTTGAAAATCTCATACAAGCAGTGCATGTAGTATAGTTTCAATTAATATTTAATGCTGTTGTATGTGTTGTCAATTATGGGTAGGGCCCGGATTTATGTGCTTAAAAATATTATGAAATACGCGTCATCAAGCAATGGGCCAAAATTTCGAAAATATACTTTATGATATGCATAGAACCTATATTAACGGGAACAGATACTCACTTACCAAGGTATACACTTTTATGCCAATGGAGACATAAATGTTGCTTCAAGTGATCAGAAGTCATGAACATTCGTTGTGATGCTTGAATGTTATCCACTTCGACTAGAGGCACTTTTCTGTATATAGAAATATTTAAAGGATTAACGTCAATTGCTTTCTTTACACCTTGTGCAAGTATTTTCATTAATCGTAAATGAAGATTTCCTGCAAATCATTCAGCTTTTCTTTGCACTTCTTCTCCTGTCTTAGTTCTATGACAATATCGAGAATCTTGAAATGCTTTATTCAAATTACCACTCAAGAAGTTTAATTTTCAGCTTTTTCAATGGGATCCTGTTTTTTCTTTTCAGAGAAATGCATGTTCTGTAGAATAAGTTTGAATCTGTCTGCCATCATAATATGTTTTGTATCATTGTTTCCAATAAAGGTAGTAGTGGACAAATAGTCTCAAATCAAAGATAACTGTTTGATAGATGAAAAAGTTTTTCCCAAAAAAACATTGAAAATATTCCTTTTTTGAGAAGTTTCTCTGTTTGTTCAACAATATGGAAAACAGGTGTTTTCCAAGCAGAAAATGTATTGATAATTTCTAGAGGGGAGGTGTGTTTTTTGAGATTGCAAGGCATCACCAGTCAATTCCTAATTGTTTCAAATTGAGAACAGCTCTGTATTATTCCAAGTACAATTTGTAGTTTTATCACAGTCGATCTCACAGGTCTGATGGATTTGGCATAAGTAGCAAGCCTTTTACGAGTTTTTTACGCATCAATGAACGGAGTATCGCAATTGCTTACAAATCATCGTTATTATTTTTGTTATCATTTTCATTTGATTCTATTAAGGAATAAATGTGTCAGAACTCATTTCTGATATATTAAAGTATCTCTTTTGTTTAGATTTTGGTTCGATATTATAACATATACGCAACACAAGGTGGCAGCAATAATTCCAACAAAGTGATGCAGTGAAGTTTTTTAAAAGGAATTACTTGTTAGCAGCAGATAGCAAAATTTTATGTATATTGTTACTGATTTGCGTATTTCCATTATCTGTCAGGAAATCAGATTATAAATAGTAGATTCTGAGTGATTGACCTTCAAAAGAAAGTCTGTATTTGAAATATCTTATCTTGAATCTTTATGAACATATTTACCCTTACTGACAATATATATATATATGTATGTATATATATATATATATATATATATATATACTAATACGTCCCTCTATGTATTCTGATTTTTCCACATAAATTCCTGATCTTTGTAGGACATAGTTTTTCAGTAGTTCCTACCTTCATGCAAAATATTTTAAGGATTGATTAGTTTTTTAGTGAGTAATCGCAAAAAGTTTAATTTTCGGCAAAAACCCCAATTCCTCTCGCTACTATGGGAAAATGGGTTCAAGACCCTCTATGTAGAGCGTTTTGCAAAAACCTCTGTACGAATCGGGACGTATTAGTATATATAGTTATCTTGAATGCATTGCCCAGGATAATTTTGATATATTTTGACAATTACCAGTGTTAGCAGTGCAAATAATTATTACTTGTCAAGAAAAAACAATCAATTCATATCAAGAGCACTAGTTTGATGTTGATCTTATAAAATTTGTTCTCAATTATTGAACTATGAGGGGAATGTTAGCTGTAAACGCACACTTCTTATGCTCTTAGAAAAATTACCTCTAATGCTATCACAAATCTCTTCTAAGCAATAGACTTCATTCTAATAATTCTACTTTGGGTATATTCAATTTTCAGTCAGGTTTTGCTAAGTAAAGTCAATATACTTGATGTTTTTACTATTTACACTATCTTATTAATACTTTTTATATATTTCATTTTATTATCTTTTTATTATTGAAGCTGAATTTTAAGTTAGTAGGATTAGAAAAATCATGATTTTTTGAAATGCATAGTCTTGTGTAAATGAAATTGAAAGCAATGTAATGTTATTAATTCATACCTTTTGTTGATCCTTAAATAAATGCACTCCATTCATAAGTCTTAGCTGTGGATTCCAAGTAGTGTCCGGATCTGCTCGAATTTGCTTGATTCCATTCTTCGTTGAATTCCACATTAAACGTTCATCGGTCCAATATGTAGAAACGTAAAGACATATCTTCATACGACCTTCTGCTATATCGAATTGTACAAGATTGAGATACGCAATATCAAATTTAACTATTATTGGCTTTATTCCGTTGTATGGTGCTTCTAGAGGGTCATAGTCTGTATAAAGTTTATCATTCAATTCCTTTCTTTTATCAAATCGTTCAGATTTTTCTAAAGCGATGGATTTGCTAGTCAATGCAATGAAGGATATTAAGTAGAGCCTAAACAAATGTTTGTAGGCTTGTTGCAAAATTCTATATTATCAGAGACCACGGAGCATGAGGACTAACAGATCTATAGTCCCTACTATATTTCTATTGTTAATAAATATTTATTAATTATTTGTAATAAAGAGTTTCTCTATCACATCAAAGATCACCAATGAGATGATAAAGTACCAATTGTAGTATAGTCTTTGCAAGATAGTGTTCAAGGTTAAGCAACTTACCAAAAATGATTTAAAATCTCCGGATGATATCCTAGTGCCAAAAACTATAATCTGAATATTGGAACAGGGTCTATGACGTCATCATTCAAAATGGACACCTTCGGCTGTAATAATTCAGAAACTGTATGCTTTAGTCGCATCAATAACAATTCTAGATGGTGTTAGGGGTCGCTGAGTTTATTGCTGATATATAGTTAATAAATAATTGTAATAGTCATTGACTTCTCCTCAATAGTTATGACTAAGACAATCAATTAAGGATTAAGAACAGATTTACTGATAACTGTATAATTTATAAAACTTTATATTTCACAATTCATTATCAGTGCATATGAGAGGAGGGTACTTTAGCAGACGATATGAAATGTCTTCATTCACCCCAAAGTTATAATAGATTACAACGCTCATTTATAGATTACATTAAGTTGGGAATTCCAAAAATAATTGTAAAATCTCATTGCATTCTTTGGTATCATTTTAGAACTACTTGTTATCCATATTAATTTGTAGACACTTTTTATCCATACCAAAGGCTAGAAACATCCCTTAGTTTTTTGGTCTCTTCTGAGGAAAAATAGTATTGAACTACAACAAAATCAATAAAAATTAATAGTCTGCAGCAGTTTGTTGAATACAAGCTGCAGAATATACTGATAATGTAAATCGAAATTAGTAAAAAATTATGGGCTGTATTTTAGCCAGTTCATTTATTTTGGGCGGGGCCCGCATGAATATTTTTCTTCAGTGTCATCCAGTCCGTGGTCCATCATGCAGGCATTCTGCGATGGACATCACAGTCCGTATCCAACATTGGTCATACCTACTAAAATTGCATAGGACGCAGTGAGTCGCGTATGATGGCAAAGATTTCTGGGCATTCTCATGGTCCGCCATCAAAAAGAACTATCACAGCGGAATATCAACGATGATTTGCTGCTGGCCATGTGAAAAAACTATTTTATGCAACAAGCATTTTTCTTATACTTATTTAAGCCATAGCCTGTTTGCATTATTCAATATCTTTGGTAAAAATTAAACAGGTTATAAATGTTAGTGTTAAATCGGGACATGGATTTTAGAATAGATACAACCACACTTTGAAGCATAACTCATCAAAATACAATGTTGGCACTTTAAAACAAGATAAGAATTCGTATGGGATAACGAAGAAAAGAAAAGAATTTTTTTCAAAACTTTTTTACTGGCAAACAATAAATAAACTGTAATTTTGATGAAAAACAACGTAAACAAATTGAAAAATGTATTATTCATTTTAGCAAAAAGTCTGAATCTGGGCGGATGTTATGAATAATTTAAGTGACGATATTACTATAAGTTAAAAAAATGAATCGTTAAAAGTTTTGAGTAGCAATGGTAAATATTACATTTATTTAAATGGTTGCAAACCAATACAGGAACGAAGGTACAGTAATCTTTATAAGAAAATTTCTTAGAACTGGCTAAGCAGAGCTTGTAGACCAGTGACTCGAACCAGTTATATTGGTAAGTTATGTGAAAAAATTTTGGATTTTAGAAAAATACTTGCCCTTAAGAATATTCTAAATGAAGATAATTCACAAGCGCCAAAATACTTCAAAATATCTTTATAGATTAAAATTAAATGCTCAATCAGCAATGTTTGAGAAAAAAATATTTTTGTAATGGCAATAGACTTCGAAAAAGTGTTTGATACAATATGGCTAGAGGGCACAATTATAAAAATTAAAATTACTTGGTGTTAATAGAAAAAACTCTGTGATAATAAAAAACTTTTTATTTTCAAGGAAGGTACAGTCACATATAGATGGATACAATTGAGTTACACAGGCTCTAATATCGGATTGCCACAAGGTTCTGTTTTATATCCATTCTTATTTATTTTATACATGAATGATAATCCATATTCTCAATTACATAAATATGCCGATGATAGTAAAATGTTAAAATGTTACAATACGCTTCAAATATACATTTACATTCATGCATATCAAAAACTACAGCTTGATTGTAATAAAATTGATGCATGCAGCAAAAAATGGAGGTGAGAAATTCATACAGCAAGAATAGAAATTACACATATTAATGTATTTCGGAAGAATTAGAAATTTGTAAAAATTTTAAATTGAAATGTAAGTTGCATGCAGGCAATGTAGAAATTCATTCTAGAAATGTCTGAGTTTTTATAAAGGAAAGATGTTGCACTCAATGGGGATTACAAGCTAATCCATTCATGATGGTATTTGAAGCAGTTTTAGTTCCAGTCTATGACTATGCTAGCATATTCTGTTTACATAAATATGCTAAGAAATTTAGTAAATTCCAATATGAAGTAATGAAACAGCAATTGCTGCAAAATAGAAACCTAAGAGAGATGCCTTAGAAATAATTACTCATTTTCCACCAAATAATTACTCATTTTCCACCATTATTAGATATTAATCATAAAGCTAATAGCGTAAAATTTCTTTTCAATTGTCTTAAATCAAATCTTACATCAAATTATAGTATCGTACAAATTATACAAGTCAGATGCAGCATTATATAGGTGCAACATGGATTAAAGTATATTTTGAATTTACAGTAAATACTAAGTTATCTAGAGACTTCTTCATGCAATCATATAATATTCCCAATACCTGCTCAGAAAAACTTCATTATAAACGGTGTGAAATTAAGTCACTTCACACTTACACTGCCAGTCGTCCCACTATGGGACTATTGGCCACTTCCGGAAGATGGCACTCTTTAGCCACGCAAAGCTCTTGTTATTATTTTAGGGCTGGGACCCACTTTTACTGTCCAGACTGTCCAAGTCAGCCTGCCTTACATGCAAAAAACCTCTTTGAGGCTTATCATGGCAGATAGGATGTGTTCTAGCTCATGATTTGCTATTTTTGATATTTTGGCTATTTTTTTACTCATTTTTGCGAAAAAAGGCTTCTGAATGAGCAATGATGGTGTGGGTGATAGCAAATGAAAGGTCGAGACTGAAGACTTGTATTTTAGGAAAATGCAATGGTACCTATTTTTCAAGTAAGATTGAACTAAGAAAATAGGTAAAATTTCCTAATATTTCTTTTCGTCATTTATATTCCCAACAGCCAAATGCAACAAATAGAAGATGTTTGAATGAATCCCGGCATTGCACTACCTTCTGGGATCCATTCCGGTCATTTAGTTACCTCAGTGAAGGACATTGGACTGATATTTGAAATTTTATGTGTGAACGAAAAATGACTGAATGCGAGACAAAAATTCGGGATAAAAATTGATGGCGGTGTAAGAGTTGAGTTAAATTGATGGAATCGTAGATATTTAAATGTAACAACAGATCGAAAGCATTTTGTAGCTACTTTAAATCAGTAACACGCCATTGGGAAGTAACTATTTTAAACGTTATCATTGACAATTGTATTCTAGACCAAAGTTGTAAGCCGGATGGCGAGACTGCAGGCTTTACAGGTCCACAGCAAATAAAAAAAATTAAGTTGAGTTTATATCAATTACTATATTAACCTTTTAAATTAATGTAAATACTGTAACTAATGTAGCTAGTGTAAGTAACCTTAGTGAAAAGTAAATCCAGTAAAGAATAAATCTCTCTTCCTATATACATGTACATGCAGTACTATGCAAAATGGATAGGGAATAAGTCGTAGTAAAGTAATAACTACAACACGTAGCAGGCCGCCAAAAAAAAAGAATTAAATTATTTTGGAATTAATACTGTAACTATGAAGCTACTGTAAGTAACTTTATTGTAAAACATTTTCAAATGGTAACACTTTTCATCTTTTGCCCCTACATAAAGAAGAAGATTTCAGTAAATTGATTCATTTTATAATAAACCTCGGTCGATTTTAGTAAGAAAAAAAAGTAAAGGAGGTAAATCAACCAAATGAACTTATTTTCATTGTAAATTTTGAAATATTTTGCAAATTTAATGTAATACTTTTGTAATTTCACATAAAGGAGATATTAAATATATATATATATATATTGGCATCGCTAGGGTGCACGGAGTGCACTGAGCAGTAAAACAAGACTAACTATTTCTCTATTTACAACTGCGTTCGTTCCTTATATACAATAATTCACGACAATATTTACAATAACTAGTCAAACTAGCAGAATGCAACAACAGCGGATTGGCCGATACCAATATTTACAGTAATATATGTATATGAAGTGAAAAACGAAAGTTTTACAATTATTTCCAAAATACAATATAAGAAAATTCCTAAAGCATTAGGTTTAAAAAAATGAGCGGAATTATAATAATAAATGAACAAATTAACATCATAAAACAAATACATCCATTTAAAATTAGTAAAAACAATATTTTATTTTATTAGTACGGTTAATTAATGTTTTGTAAAAATTAAGGGAACGCTACTGCAAATAATCAATAAAGAATAGAAACGTGCCAATTTGTGTAAGCCATTGAGAAGTAATCAATGCAAAAAATTAGACTACATTTCCAGCTCGTCAATATTTGCATATTCTTGTATATATATATATATATATATATATATATATACATGTATATATATTTATATGTAGGTAGTATTTGGCAATAAGATTACTTACAATAACAACATGCTGCTAATCAATGTTGAAAGGAAGTATATCCGTTCACATTTGCTTTTATAAAGACGTATAAACTCTTAGCAAATTTCAACGTCCTTTTTTGCTGCACACGTGTATTTTTTTTTCAAATATCATGTTGATAGGAGAATTTTGAAATATTTGGAACTCCTCCAATGTGGTTACCTATCTTAATTGGTTTTGCAACAAATATTGTATCGTTTGGGCCCTACCTTAAAGAATTTGATTAATGCGCAATTCTGCACATAATTTTAATGGCTTCCTCATGCAATTTCTCTATTGTTCTGTGATATTAATTACAAACACCTCTGCTGCATATAATTATATTGCAAAGATATACGTTTATAATCCAAATAACTTCTTGTCGTCATTAAGATTTTGCAGAATAAAAGATAGTTTTCTGATTCTCAATTTGATACATTTAGCGATATGATTGACATTTGAACTCCACGTAAGATCATCAACACTGTATATTCCCAAGTATTTATATGTATGAATTACTGTAAGTAAATTGTTGTTAACATATAGCTAAGTATTCACAGCGTTTATTGTATTTATCACCAATAAGCATTTCCTTCGTCTTCTGCTCATTAACTTTCAAAGCTTTTTCAGAAGATGCATCGTGTATCTTTCAAATTATATTTATTTAGAAATCAATATCCTCTTCAACACTATGTTCATAAATAGAAAACATTACAAGAATATCATCAGAATATTTCGCTATATCAAAATTTGATCCTGTTATGTCAAATTTCTCATTAGATATGCCGCTTAACGGCATTATTCTGTATTTAATGCTTAAAAATCTGTGTTTGCGTTCCTTCATCAGATTGTCAAAAACATTCTTAATATTTTTAGAGACTTCATTGACATATTCTTCTTCGAAGATAGAATCCCATTTAAAACGCAGAAGTTTATTTTTAATTATTTGCAGATGAAAATTTTCCTTTGATTATAAGATTCTATATTTATTTCGAAATTTTGTTGCACATGATACCTTCGGCATTAATATTAGTGCAAGGTGATATGCAATGTTGAAATTATCAACTGGCGGGTCATATACTCTGTTTTAGCACTCTTTACTACTGAGATAGGCTAGATCTAGCTGCGATTTTTGAAGTAGGTATGTAAATTGATTAACACAATTAACATGTTGAGGCAGTCTAGGCATTCTTGATTTGCATCACTTGGTATAATAATGTAAGCAAGGCAATAATTCTTCACAACTTTTTGAACAGCATTTCTAAGCTCATTACTACTAAATTTCTTTCTTCTATTCGGTGGTAAATATATGTTTATATTAATAATAGCAGTATAAGATCCAGGAGAAATTTTGACTGCATTCAACCCCAATCATATCTATGTTTTTTTGAAATTTGTTGAATAGATTTTTGTCTAGGAGAGTATTTCTGCAGTTCTTTAGAAATGTTCAAGGAGATATATATATATATATATATATATATTATTTAAACTCTTATGTACACTTTAAATGTTAATATCGATTCTTGGCAGGACGTCAGCCGGAGGCCACGCTGTTGTTATATTATCAAAATGAAGTTGTATCACTAAAATGGAGTCAGCATCAAAGAGTTGATATGTTTGAATATTATTCAGCAGAGTGTACAATTTGTTCAAACTAATTGAATGGCTTGCAACTTATTAACAATATGTTCAAAATATATATTTTCCGTTATTGAATTAATTTTGTATAATGCATACTTAATTCAAATTACAATTTGCAACTTATTTTTTGGATTTTGATTTTGAATGAATACATAGTTTACATTGGTATTGTTCAGTTTAGTTTTTGACTAATAATCATTTGAACAGCAGAGAAAGAAAAACTGTGAAATCCATTATGGCAATCCACACAGATCCTTAAGTATTTATTCTAGATTGATCAGCTTTTAGGTATGTAACTTTGTTTTCGGATTCAATCATTCTACATGTTGGAAATAATTACTCAACCCTATTCATAGTGAATTTCTTTTGTGGCACATCAAACCTGGATTCAAATACAATAAAAATGTAGTGCCGAGCCACTTATTCAACCACTTTTGCAATTATTTCAACTGCATAGGGATAAACAGGGCAGTGTTTAACAAATTTGGAAATAATTCCTAATTGATCATTGACTGAATTAGTATGTTCAACTAAATGTCTCTTATGTTTGATTCAGATGTAGTGCTGACATGATTAAACGAATGATGTAAACAAACTGCAGACCATTCTTCTGTTTGATGAATTGTTAAACTTACTACTTGCTACTTGTGGACACATATTAATTTTGTAATTCTTCAAATTTACTTCCTTTGAGAGTAGTTTCACTTTCTTATCCCGATAACTATCATTTTTAGCATTAAGAATTTTACTTGATCATTACTTAATTATTTTTTATTCGTTATGCTATCAACAGAGTTGATTGAATTGGAGGCGCAAGGGTTTTAATAGTGAGCCACTTGGTAGAGAGGCATCTCTTAATATCAAGAGCATTCAGTAGCCGAAATGGTGTAGACACATGTATGAATGGTTGAGTAGATGAGAAAATTACTTTGTCTTTCGTTCACAACATGTATGACAATTTGAAAAGCTTCTATCAACTGCATTTCCATTTGACTTCGGGAGTTTATTATCATATGTCTTTTGCATGTGGCCTGGATATACTTATTTTGACAATTTAAAGTGTATGTCATTTCCTCACCAGCTGGAAGTAATTGAAGGTCAGCCAGAGACCACGTTCTTGTTTTACCTAAATAGATTAATTATAGTTATGTCAGATTTTGAGCAGTATTACAATTATTTAAGCGTAAGGATCAGTAAATTATGTAGGGACTGAGCAAGACCTGGCCATGGATTTCTATGACACTACCAGGATGCGAACTGTGCTTTTTTATGTGACCAAAGCAGGCTGAACTTACACTAAATCACAATGAAATTTATCAAACTGTAAACATGTTTACCTGCTTTGGTCAATAACAAAAGTCCAGCTCATTCCTGGTAGTGTTATGGAAATCCATGACCTGGCAAAGAGTGGATCAGAGTCCTGTTCATTTACTGATTCTACAAAATTATAGTGGGCAAGTTTGATTTCAGGATTCGAAAAAGTAGTTTTGGAGGTTTTACTTATTGGACGCTTGTATAAATTGATGTTATTGGCTTTCAAAGTTCTGACTAAGGAAAAACAAAGCGTTCTAAATCCAAGAATAAACCCGGATTTCTCCATAAGCTGATTTTGATTAGTACAAAAAAATTAATTGCAGCACATCAATGGTGCATTTTAGCTTCAACAACACTAATAAATATATACTACACCACACCGACTATTAAACAAGCGCTAATTTGAGCACAGAACGTACGTCTGTCTGCAACAATTGAGGATCAACGTTTTTGCGATGGACTATCTCTAAGGCGATGGACTATCTCTAAGAGCCCAGAGGCCTGGATCCCAACTCCTCAAATTTTTTCAAAATTTTCAAAGGTTTTTAAAAGTTTCTATGGCTCTTACATG
>CABFPE010000935.1:75320-93258 GCA_900660155.1 Hofstenia miamia | reverse complement strand
GCTAAGAAATACCTGGAAATCATTCAAGAAAAGGTACCACAATTTATGGTTATCAAAAATGCCACCTTTTTCCAGCAAGATGGAGCCACTCCCCATACTCCCCAAATTGTCACTCAATTGTTCCAAGAACAGTCTTTCAGCTCCTCACGGGATTACCTGGTAACTCACCAGATTTAATTTTGATTGAAAATTGTTGGGATTACATGAAAGACCGAGTCATAGAGAAAAAGCCTACGAACCTGCCACATCTCATCGACATCATCAAACATGTTTGGATTGGAGAGATCACATGTGATTACTGTCAGAAGTTGTTCAATTCAATGCCTCGGCGTATTGCTTCTTGGCTTGAGAATAAGGGCCTTAACACAAAATATTAAATATTCATAAACTTTTTATGTCCGTTTGTTATTCTAAAGTACAGTGTTCATACATAAATTGACTTTTGTACATTAATAGTTCTATTAAAATTATACAAAAATATTTGATTTTTATGGGGGCTGCTAAACTTTTGCACAACACTTTAGCAATTACAGTTTTATTTTGAACCAATCAAACCTTCTTCCAATTATAATGACTTAAAGTAGTTTTTATATCCGAATTTCCATTTTACCACTTGTTAATTTTCTTAAATGAATTACTCAAGTGATGATATCGTCAGCATGTTTCTAGATGCAATCACGAGGAACAAGAGTAATTACTTCAAACTCATTTGTGGCACTGGCTTCATTGAAAACCTCATTGTTCTGATTGTTTTCTTCTCTACTCCTGCACTTCAAACCAGCACCAACAAAATATTAGCCAGCTGTATTGTTAGCGATATGGTCTTATGCTTCAATGCTTTCGTAAAAAGAGGGTAAATTTTAAACTATTTATTCAGAAAACAACAACTTTTTTAAAATTCTATATCATAACTATAATTTTATTCTCAAAACAAGCAAGATACAACATCAACAATCAATATTTAAACCACGTAAGTTTTGAAGGCATTTTCAATTTAGTAAAAGACACATTTTGAACTGATTGCACTAATCACACATAATTATATTGCTGTACCAAAAATTTCAGCAAAAATAGTTTGTTTGTATAAATATATTTTAAATTATAGAATAATTACTAGATATCAAAGTAGAGCTAATGGATGTCAGGGTTTGTAGAAAGATAATTACTTATGCTTTCTGAGTGGAAAGACATGTGGGGCTGCTTCAAACAGTAACGGAGTTTCATTTTCCCTGTTACAATGGATGCTATTCATTCAAAAAGGATTTATTTATTTTATTGAAATATGGCATGTGTGACTTCTTAGTAAGTTCATCAATGAGATAAAATTTTGTTTTTGAAAAATTCATTTTCTTTGATCGATGAACACAAAGCTAATCGGCAATGGAATTTCAAAAAATAGCATCACTTTTACAAGTGCACACCATTTACATCATAACTTACTGCTCCTCTGTAAAATATGTATATGATAAGTGCTGTATTCATTTAGAGTTAGTACACTATCTTATCACCAAATATTAGCATATTTGAAATATTAATTCCACTAAAAATTATGAAACTAATTGATTCTACATGATAGCGGAATTTCGTGGTAACCTAATTTCAATGGCCCTGTTACCGGGCATAGATTCTACTTTTTACTTATCTCTACAATTATTCCCCATTATTGCTTTAATTATTGGGCGCATATAAATATGTATATAAAAAAGAACAGCATAGATTCAATCTTAATTTTTACCTCTAAATGCTAACTATCACGTGACCTAGTCTATATTTCTATTTTAGAGAAATGTTTCCCTATGTCTTAACTCATTAAATATTCTCGTCTAAGTTAAGTAAAGCCTGTGATATTGTAACTAAATAGTATCTTAGTATTATAGTTGTAAAAATATTGACTTTATATTTTCTTATTATGCTTTGTTAAAATTCTCATTGGACCTTAAACGAAAAACACTAGAAATATTTTTAAAAAACTTTGAAAAATGTTTAAAAAAAATTATATTGAATCTATCATACATGTATATACCGATAATATATAGCAGATGGTGTATGAATTTTCAACAAGCACTTTCCACTTCAAGAATAACTTATCATTTTTGAACTACCTCTGGAAAAATATATATACAGTGGATTACAGAAACTTTCATTGCAATGTTTTATAACTATTCCACTTATAGTCTTAGTGCAGCTCATTGTTTGTACCTATTATTTCTTACAAATATTTTAAAAATACTTGAAAAGGTTTTTCAAATTCAAAAATATTAAATTTATTAAATAGAAGTTATTTCTTAAATGTGAGAACAAAAGTGCTTACAAAATACATACACAATAGATGTTCTTTTAATTTCTATTACATTAACCACCGAAATTCCTTTTTTGGAAAATTGGTTGGAAATTAGAAACAAACATTGGCACGGAAGTGGGGTGCCTTTATACACACTGTATTTTGAATGTGTTCTTCAATCAGAACCTTCTAAAATGTTTTGATTTAAATTTTGTTAATGAATTGTTTAATTTTGGTATTTCAAGTATTGTGAATATAATTTCATATTACCGTGAAACTTCGAATATACTGCGCCCCTGTGTGTAATGCGCACCCTAGCTTTTAAGTTGTTGCGTAATGCAAAAATTTGTAGACCTATGTATAATGCGCACCCCCAATTCTTCATATTAACATTTACTATCATGATGCCTATGGCTTAGATAACTCAATGGACCATTTTATGAATGATTTAGGCAGTGATGATGAAATTGTGGTTTAGCCGATCCCTTACCTGACACTATTAGTACCTACCTTGTAAATAAATTTTGTTATTACATCAACTTTTTCTCAAAAATTTCTTACTAGGTATAATGCGCACCCCCTAATTTTCAATAAATTTTTTAGTAAAAAAAATGCGCATTATATTCGAAGTTTTACGGTACATTAAAACATTGCTTTTTTGATTGATTTAGCCTCTCCCCTACAGTACGGAAAGAATAGAATGCTATTGAAATACGGTTATTAAAAAAATTTTAAGGTATTGACATCCCTGATAATGACTAAAAGTCATGTTAAAGCTTCAATCCATATTTATTATCACTGTATAATTTCATTTGCGTTGTACTATCATTAAAAAAACGTACATGCCTTTGCGAGTTGCCAGCACAGATTGCCCTTGTAAAAGTTTTGATGTGAAAACCGACTATAATGCTTTATTGGAGTATTTTGTTGTATGATATGCAGCATTTGACGTTTCAGAAGTATTTCTATTTGTGTAAATTTCAACTTTTCAGAACGTTCTTCAAGTCTTGGGCTTTCTTCAAAAATTTATAGGTATAAATTCTCTTAACTAACTAACCAAAAACTACAACCAACATCGGATGCGTATTTCCTTTGCTAGGTGGTATTTCAAACAAAAAATCAAACAGAAGTTAATGGCTACTGCGATCGGTTTTAGACCCCTTGTTGCTCTAACAGTTGTTAATGAGAAGAATTGAAAATTTTCTTAGGAAAACAAAATTTTGTTGAAAAGTAGTTTATACTTGCGACTACTTCCATGCATCACTGTATATTATTTAATACAAATGTTCAGCATTACGTGAGAATGCATTCCAGTTATATTTTAAAATCTTAAGATTTTTATGTTTCTTAATACTATTGGTGTAATTGCTTAAAAATTTAGTAAAAACTTTTGCATCCGTAATGTGGGGGTGCATTTCACCCCCAAACGAAGGTGATTGCACCCTAAACATAGATAGAATAAAATCTGCTGCTGAGCCTTGCTAAGCCTTATATTCTTGAAGAACACAAACTGAATGTAAAAAGAACGTTTCCTGGCTCCAATGTTCATATAGAGAAGACATATTTATAAATTTTGCTGATGTTGGTAGCCTTATTTTACCTGGGTTTTTTCTGCAACTCCGTATTAAGAACAGAGGATTTCCTTCCCCTATAAAATACTGTATTGGATTACGATGCAAAAACGAAATTTTGCGCATATTTTCTTCATATCGACACCATTAAATTGAAACATTTAGTAGTGTGATGCCAGCACTATTATCAAATCTGAAAATTTAGAGATTTTTTAAACTAAACTTAATATTGGTTTTTGCAGTTGGAAATAAATAAATTCATTACAATTAATTCCTAACTTATTCAACTTAGTTTTCTGGCTTATGTTGCTTACTTTTTTCATACCTCGGTTGTAATGCCATACAAAAAATAAGCTGATAATTCTATAGAACTGAGGGTGTCCAACAATTCTTAGGGATAGTCATCTAGTTTCATTACGAAAATTATCTGTAGCTCGAATAGGGTCCTCAGTTTTTACACTGGAATGCAATTTACAAAGGGGTCTTTTTGATTCTGAAGCTTGCGTTTTGCTTCTTGATCTTAATGCATGAGAAAAGAAAATCGATGTTAAGTTGTCATCATCGCCACCAGTCTTGTTGCATGTCCAGCTACAATTTCCCCTTGTCTTTGAAAGAGTCATTCCCATCCCAAGTTTAGGAATTCTCCTTTTCAATTTTAAAAACTTGTTATTTCTGCATTTCATTGGACTTTATGTTTCAGAAAAAAAGGGTTGGAGTTATTTGAATATATTCCAGAAATTTTCAACATTTTCGATATGTGATTAATTATATAGCATTCTGTGGGTGAAATTCTATTTGTAACTCACTACATTCATTTGGTTTTCAGTGAAAATGTTGCATACTGTTTAATGGCGGCTTTCAAATGAGATGGTTGACACAGGAGAGTACATCCGTGCTAAAATAACCCTTCCCTATCCTGGTTGTTTAAAACCCTTGTTCTATCTTTTTGTGCAGCAAGCGTTTCTTGAGCAATTTTTAAAAATGTTACCCTTCTTGGAAATGGCATTTTATGCAAGGCCGTATGCTGAAAGAAACCGAAACCTCAAAAGCGAAATTGAATCGAGTTCTCTATTCTCACCTATAATGCTATTTGCTAGAAACCATGAAGATGATGTAATTTTGGAGCAAACGCCAAAAACCGCAACAGCGATTTTAGTAGTAAAAACCGAAATTTGAAACTGAAAACAAGTTTATTTTCTGAACCCATCGAACCTTACCTAATCCGCATTTATGATCCCATTGTACCATCCTAAGCACCCTGCTGTGCTGCAGATGCACTCAATGATTTTGTGTCAAATAGACAGGTTTCATAATTTGAATTTGCTGGGTAAGATTATTTTAGCTGTTCAAAAACGAATAAAGTTTTCCTACATATGAAATTTGTGTTGTTGTATTTTTTTAATATACTTTGGCGTATCAATATTTTGTATGAGCTCGCATTGTTTTTTATAAATTTTTTTAAAGTGTAGTTGGTTTGGAGAAAGATGGACAAGGTGAGGATTGGATATTCAAACGCAGTTTGATTTGTAAATGAAATATATCTTACACTATGACTAAAAATAACAGGAAGATTGTATAAGTTAATTTGTCTTTAGTTCTTCCAGTAGATTACACCTGTGCAATTCTAACTGACAATTACATATGCACTCAAGCAAAACTATTTCGCATTTATGTGATTATTCTTAGCCAATATTTGGCTTTAGTACAAGAGCCATGCCTGTAGGATTTAACTCTATTTTCCCTAGTGTTACTTTTGTAACAAATCGATTTTTTCATATTTCTGAACAATTTTATCTAAGCTTGTTAAGAAACATTGAATGCATTTTACATGGACACACTCTATGGAGGAGTGCCTGCTCATGGAATAATGAATATATGTGCAAAAATATATTTTAATACCTGAATTACATGCAAATAACCCTAAACATTCTATTGTGCCTCTAAATGCACAAACTAAAAAATCAGCGTAGGTTTTCCAGTAATGACAATTTTACACATTTTGTAAGTTCCTATGTTTGAATGGGATTTATTCTATATAATTATTTAGCTAGTAATAAATTTTAGTAATTAATTTCTTGTTGTGATTAACTCAAAGCATTAATGGCCATTTATCTTAATGAACAATTTGTATAGTTCTGGGCAGATTAGGGACAATAATTTTTTTCAATGAGAAATCAAATTTTTGTAAAAATATTACAAATATTTCCATTCCTAGTAATAAGGATGCGGTCTAGTTCCATGGGAACTATAACTGCCATGAGATATTGTTTTTTGAAAACAATTTTAGTGAGTCTCGTCCAGGGTTTTCGAGTACTCTGAATGTTAAGAACTCGAACTCGAATAAGCTCGCAAAACTCGGAAGAGAAATCATCAAAACTCAAACTCGAACTCGTTCGAAAATCCACTCGAAAATAGCTTAAAAATTAAATTTCTTTAAATATCAATTTTCTTACCAATCACAAAATTTTTTTTTATCTTAGAATTATTGTAAAATAAATGTTTTTTGCCCTAAAAAACTCGGAATTAGAAAAAAAACTCGATTGAACTCGAAATTTCATTTAAAAAATTACTCGAACTCGAACTCGAAACGTAAAAACTCGAACTCGACTCGAATGTAAGGACAATGTAAGGTCTTAATTTAAGTCGAAAGCAAAAGAAGAGATTATTCTCTATCCTGTAGTTTTTTCAGATTTTCAATATCTTTATTAAAAAATATATTTTGTTGGTTTAACCCGAAATTTATGGTAGCTTTTTAAATGTAAAATGGCCAAAACTGTATATTCACCCCCTTTGCAACTCTAATTAATCTCTTTTTAAATATTTTGGAAGCAAAATAACTTTGAGTTATACCATTGAAGTATCATTTGGAGTGCATATCATTTGCTACATTTAATAACAGATTTAGTTATTGAGAGAATAAATGTCAATAATATTTAAAAAATATACAGGAACTTCAGATCACGCGTAAAGTCTTACTTAGGATTTATCAAAACTAAGAAATATATATTTTCATCATTTATTAGCAACCGCACGATTTTTTATAATAAAGGTTTCTGCCTGAAGACAAAGGTTTTAAGAAGAGACTTCATTGTATCAATTGCATTAATGAATAAGATATTTGTTTGTTTGGATTCCTCGATAGAAAGGCTTTGTTTCTATTCTTACCTCTAATTGATTTTACCGGATTACTGCTTTCAACTGTTAAACTGTCAATCGCTTTGACTTCTCGAGTCAATGAATGAGACTGTATTTGATTGATGCTTAACGAGATCGCTTTCCAGAAAATAAAAAGAATATTTGTAAAATGTTTTGTTTTTAATATTTTAATAAATATTTTTTTAACAGAAATGTAATTCTTTCAATAATGGATTATAAAAACCAGATTTAGTTTGTCTAAAATAGATTTTGGTCAGAATAGATTTTGTTCTTCATTCTATAAAATAGGTGTTAATAAAATCATTATTTTATTCAGAACACACATTAAATATTTTAACAGCTTCATTGTATTTGTGCTTATAACTTATATTTAAGAGCGCAAGTCACAATATTGAAAGCAAAAAAGTAAGATGAATTTCATTTAGTCTATGGAAACTGCTTTATGACTTGAAACAATATTATTCTATTTGAAATCTATAGTTTCTACCTCTTGCTTTTTAATATTTTTCTTAATTTATAACTACATATTAAAAAAATTATTTATTTATAGGTGGACCTTTATATATGCATGAGCACCTATTACAACAAAAATTTAATAGACACTTTCCAAATATTTATTTAATTTGAAATTGGTGTTTCTAGTACTCCATTTAGCACAATAAATCTATTNTTGTAACAAATCGATTTTTTCATATTTCTGAACAATTTTATCTAAGCTTGTTAAGAAACATTGAATGCATTTTACATGGACACACTCTATGGAGGAGTGCCTGCTCATGGAATAATGAATATATGTGCAAAAATATATTTTAATACCTGAATTACATGCAAATAACCCTAAACATTCTATTGTGCCTCTAAATGCACAAACTAAAAAATCAGCGTAGGTTTTCCAGTAATGACAATTTTACACATTTTGTAAGTTCCTATGTTTGAATGGGATTTATTCTATATAATTATTTAGCTAGTAATAAATTTTAGTAATTAATTTCTTGTTGTGATTAACTCAAAGCATTAATGGCCATTTATCTTAATGAACAATTTGTATAGTTCTGGGCAGATTAGGGACAATAATTTTTTTCAATGAGAAATCAAATTTTTGTAAAAATATTACAAATATTTCCATTCCTAGTAATAAGGATGCGGTCTAGTTCCATGGGAACTATAACTGCCATGAGATATTGTTTTTTGAAAACAATTTTAGTGAGTCTCGTCCAGGGTTTTCGAGTACTCTGAATGTTAAGAACTCGAACTCGAATAAGCTCGCAAAACTCGGAAGAGAAATCATCAAAACTCAAACTCGAACTCGTTCGAAAATCCACTCGAAAATAGCTTAAAAATTAAATTTCTTTAAATATCAATTTTCTTACCAATCACAAAATTTTTTTTATCTTAGAATTATTGTAAAATAAATGTTTTTTGCCCTAAAAAACTCGGAATTAGAAAAAAAACTCGATTGAACTCGAAATTTCATTTAAAAAATTACTCGAACTCGAACTCGAAACGTAAAAACTCGAACTCGACTCGAATGTAAGGACAATGTAAGGTCTTAATTTAAGTCGAAAGCAAAAGAAGAGATTATTCTCTATCCTGTAGTTTTTTCAGATTTTCAATATCTTTATTAAAAAATATATTTTGTTGGTTTAACCCGAAATTTATGGTAGCTTTTTAAATGTAAAATGGCCAAAACTGTATATTCACCCCCTTTGCAACTCTAATTAATCTCTTTTTAAATATTTTGGAAGCAAAATAACTTTGAGTTATACCATTGAAGTATCATTTGGAGTGCATATCATTTGCTACATTTAATAACAGATTTAGTTATTGAGAGAATAAATGTCAATAATATTTAAAAAATATACAGGAACTTCAGATCACGCGTAAAGTCTTACTTAGGATTTATCAAAACTAAGAAATATATATTTTCATCATTTATTAGCAACCGCACGATTTTTTATAATAAAGGTTTCTGCCTGAAGACAAAGGTTTTAAGAAGAGACTTCATTGTATCAATTGCATTAATGAATAAGATATTTGTTTGTTTGGATTCCTCGATAGAAAGGCTTTGTTTCTATTCTTACCTCTAATTGATTTTACCGGATTACTGCTTTCAACTGTTAANGAATTACATTTCTGTTAAAAAAATATTTATTAAAATATTAAAAACAAAACATTTTACAAATATTCTTTTTATTTTACCGGATTACTGCTTTCAACTGTTAAACTGTCAATCGCTTTGACTTCTCGAGTCAATGAATGAGACTGTATTTGATTGATGCTTAACGAGATCGCTTTCCGGAAAATAAAAAGAATATTTGTAAAATGTTTTGTTTTTAATATTTTAATAAATATTTTTTTAACAGAAATGTAATTCTTTCAATAATGGATTATAAAAACCAGATTTAGTTTGTCTAAAATAGATTTTGGTCAGAATAGATTTTGTTCTTCATTCTATAAAATAGGTGTTAATAAAATCATTATTTTATTCAGAACACACATTAAATATTTTAACAGCTTCATTGTATTTGTGCTTATAACTTATATTTAAGAGCGCAAGTCACAATATTGAAAGCAAAAAAGTAAGATGAATTTCATTTAGTCTATGGAAACTGCTTTATGACTTGAAACAATATTATTCTATTTGAAATCTATAGTTTCTACCTCTTGCTTTTTAATATTTTTCTTAATTTATAACTACATATTAAAAAAATTATTTATTTATAGGTGGACCTTTATATATGCATGAGCACCTATTACAACAAAAATTTAATAGACACTTTCCAAATATTTATTTAATTTGAAATTGGTGTTTCTAGTACTCCATTTAGCACAATAAATCTATTCCTGCGCTTTTGTTTTCTACCTGCTCAATACTTAAGTTTTAATTTGTGAAAATTTATTTTCATGTTCTTATGTATTGAGTTATGTATGAATTAAGCGATATCGCCATTTTGGTAGCTTAATAGCTGGGTGCAGACTTTTGTATCAGGGCAATCGATGCCATATCTACATTCTTTCATGCCATCATCACAAATTCCGATTGGTGGTTTTCAGCATTTTCAATCAAAATAATGCCCTTGAATCTTGCCTTTTGTCTTTAAATGAAGCAAAAATAACATTCTCCAACATACTATTTGCATACCTAGTCCAATTTTTCGATTGAGTGCTGAAAATTTTGGAATAACTAATTTTATTTGTGCAGTAATTTTTCTGGCCGGCATTACCCAGTAAACATAGAACTGTTGTAACGACGTCGTATAGTGCGGATTAGTTGCGGTGTATAATTCCGTCTAGCAAAAATATTTAAAAATAGGAAAAATTTTAGTGTTATGACAATTTGAATATAAATTTTTTAAAAACTGCATTTTTATTGATAGTTTGTCCTTTTATTGTGAAAAGACGTTGTTTTGTAATGTCGTTTTAGTGCCTTTATTATGTCGTTCAGTGACGTCTTTACCACAGTTCTATGTTTACTGGGTACACAGATAAACAAACAAACTTTTAGATGTATAAAACAACTATTTAAATATGACGGGAATATTACTCTGAATTCTTGTTCTAGCAAAACCCTCGAATCACAAATTTTGTAACTTTTTGCTCATTTCAATCAAAATTCTTCAATTTTTTGATAGAAATCAATAGCAAAGTAATGGGAGAGCAATAAAAAATTTTTTTCAAAATTGAAAAATCAATGAATTTCAAATTAAGCGTCTAACCTGAAATTCATTGAAAAGTAGAAATTAGTTTGATGAATAAATATTGAAAATGCATAAAATGCACATTTCAGTTGTTCAATGAAGTGCTTTAGACTAATGTTATTGTATTTATTATTAACATATTTTTAATTAGAATTTTTTTATTATACTTCAATGTTAAACAAACACATTGACCCTATATTAAACTTATTTTACCAAAAAATTATGTGGGCACCAAAATTGTGTTTATACAGAGTTATGGATAATAGACACACTAACAATAAATTTATGGATTGCCATCTATAATGGATCTAAGATTTCTCATTACATCTTTTAGGGCCAATATTGCAAATGTTAGGATTTCCAGACCTGAACCACTCGATGGCTTTTTGAAATCGAGGTATATCAGTGTAATTCTAAACATACGATTCATAGGTTCTTATGGGACTCACGCACTGTTTCACACAAGCATGCTGAAATGATGCTAAAGCCCCAGACTTGTCAACGAGAAGAGATTGAGCATTGCATTGGATATACAACAATTGAAAATTTATAGTTCTTTTTGTTAATTTGATTATGCAGATTTTTCATATTTCTTCATTCAATATGCCTTTTTGATAATCTTGTTACAAAATGTTTACAAATAATAAGAAGAGCTAAGAAAAAAATCTTGACAGTGCAATATTTAAAAAAAACGAGCCGCATTGAAAGGTTCTATGTGACTAATCAAGCTTAAAAATTTCGCCTCGTTGACAAGTAGAATTAAAATTTTGGAAGTCGGTTTGGTTCGGTTAGGTATCACTTAAAATCCTGCAGGATCGGTTCGGTATCGGTATGACTATGAAAAATCAACAGTATCCTAGTATGTATTGAATTATATATATATATATATATATATATATATAATTATGATCAAAATAATAGTGGCAGGCACTTTCTATCTAGAACATCTTAAAAAATAATAAATGCATTACTAAGTACCGTAAATACTCGTGAAACTAAAATAGTGTTTAAAAGTTCCTGATGCGGCTAATGCAAACATTCTAATAATTATATCTGTAAATTTCATGTTTATGTACTTTTTAGAATGCGAAAATGCAGAAAATAATTTATTCAAAAATATAAAAAAATATCTAGCACAGTTGACTAGATTAAATTAAGTTTGTTCCGTGAATGGGAAAACGTTTGGGGGAAAGACAAAATTAGTTTGGCATGGCAGATGTAGTTTCTACACGCCGAATACCCTTAATTTAAAAAAAATCTTTAAAAATTGGAGTGCGGCTTATAAATAGTGGAGACCTTATTTATATAAAAATCCCATTTTTTACATATTCTATTTACCTTAAAATTAAAAAGTATTAGTCTAAATTTTTTGAAGAATAAATTTCAGCATTACAAAGTTAAGATTATAACAAAATAAAACATCATTTTTGAAGTTTTAGCAATAGCATAGAATGATTATATCAACTATGACATTTTCCGAGTTCCTATGTAAAAGGAAATATTTTGTAAATTTTGAATTTATTTTTTTAAGTCCTATGTTAATTAAAAAGCATACATGAATTTTATTAAACATTTATCACTGACAAATACAATTAAATTTTGTTCCTGATCCATAGAAAAAATTATAGCTCTATTTCTTCCAAATTTTTGAACATTTTTATCCAAGCCTGTTAAGAAATATTGAAAGCCCTTTGCATGGGCACATCTTTGGGTTGGGCCCACTCACGCAATGGTGAAGGTTTTTGATAAAACTCATTCTTGTACCTGAAATACATGCAAATAGAAATTTTTTCAAAGAGACATTGAATTCTTTCTATATGTTCCTTGGAACAACAACATTGCTGAAATATTTTTTAAAAAAAAAATTTGGCGAGTCTCATCCAGGGCAGCCTTGTTCAAGGTCAGTCGCATAAAGCCATATCGGGAAAGTAAGTAGAAAAAGAAATGGGAGAGAATTCTGTGTCTTGTGATGCCTTGAGATTTTATCTACCTCCATTAGTTCATGAACTTTGACGGTGCAAATATTGAACAGCGGGCTTGTATACAATACACATACACCTATTAAATTTTTTATACTAGAAACCGCGTTATCAGAATACCGCCGGGCCCTATTGAAAAGTCTGCCAAGCCTTCATCCATATCTGAAATTTGCTAATAGATTCATAAGTTACTACTAATGTATGCTACAAAGCATCATTTTCATTGAATTAGATCTAAATATTTCGTAGGCAATCCATAGGTAAATTTTTCCTAACCTTTTAAGAGTAACACTTAGATGAAAGTCCATTCCTAATAAGAGTGTAAGCATCCCATGATTTTGTAAAATTACTAATAAAATGGGAAAAATTGTATGAAAATGAGGGGCAAGCGGTTTATTATATTACAAATTCATATGAATTTGACAAAAACTGTTTGCAAATTTCAAGTATATGATCATGTAAGCAAGTGTTATTTATATTTGAGCTTGTTTCACAAATGCATCTTCAATCTACAAAACGTTTAAGTTACGACAAATAGTGAATCATTTCATTATAATTTGTAAGATGCATTTAGAATTTGCAAAGGAAATTTAAATCAAAATGCTTTAATTTTATACAATAACAAAATAAAATATTTTAATTGAATCAATTGGTTATCGAAGAGATTCCTTGTTTACGTCTTGCTTGAGTGCATTTATAAGTCATAACAACATAGACAGAAAGGTAACATCTTAAAATTATCCTGAAAATATGTGAAATGATAAGAATGAGAGTAATCGTTTTCTTAGTTAAGGAAGTAATTAAGTACTTTTCATAAAATTCTTCCAAAGTATTCCCATATAGATTAAACACCATAGAAAAAAATTCTTTCATAAAAATACTTTTCTAAAATCATTCCCAAAATTATGAATGGCATAACCAAAAAATTACACCAGGAACAATTTTACATAAAAATCTTAGTTGATTCTCAAAGAGTTTATTTCCAAAACATGAAAAAAATTTCTGGTAATAAACAAATAAGTTGCGATTTATTGTCTAAATAGTCTGCTTTCACTGTACTAAAGCCGAAAATTACTTTGTTAATTACGGATTTGGGAGAAATAATGAAACATAAAGCGTTGAATTTATCATTCGGTACTAAAAGATTAAATTTTAAAACAGGATTTTTAATTAATAAATGCCAAACATTTATTTGTTTTTGAAGAGGTGAAAGTAACCTTGTAGAAGTAAAAAATATTTGTAATTCTACACGTAAGGTTGGTAAGGACTAAATTTGTCAATATGTTTAGAAATTGATGTATTAATTGAGACCAAACTTCATACCCTTAGGTCAATTGTAAATTGCATCAAATTTGAAGATGCTTTAAAGTTTATGTTGCTCTTCTTTGGGAAGTATTTTTGGAGATATAAAATAATATAAAATTTATGAGTTGATTATCATAAAACATAAACATATATTATATGATATTTCCATCAAATTCCTATGTGATGCGTGTGCAAATTTCGGAACAAGTCGGACTTTTATGATAACCAAATTTTATAATAATATGAAATAAAATTGTAATATACCTTTTTAAATATAACCATGGTAGGCCTAAGCAGAGTGGATACATAAGAAAGGCCGAGGGGGAAAAATATTTACTTGCAATTACATATTTCTATAATTTGAAATGATTAATTTATTTAATTTTAGTGCAAATTTTTTTAAAAATGCAATTGTTTTCCGCATTTTCCCACTATCGCCATTACTAAGTTTGGCTAAGAACGATGAAGTAATTAAAATTAATAAGAAAATATGCTGTTTTAGAACGTGTGCAAATTTGCATTTTTGGAGTCAGTACATGATGGGGAAGTTCATGATAGTTTTGAAAAGATATTGTACCCAATTTTGTCCTTAGCATTTGTAATTCATTGCACCCCTTCTAAAAATATATCTGTATCGCCACTGGGTTTAAGTAACCAGTTGATGATGATACCATCAAAAAAACAATTTTCCAAAAAATTTCTTGGTAGGAACTTTATCATTAAAAGTCCACAACTCCTTGAATGTAACACTGATACTATTCCTAAAAATATCATTGTCATTAATTTAATTCCAAATGATCAATTAGTTTAACATTTTTATAATAAATTAAAGAAAAACAGTTAATGTGTAAGGAACTTGAAAATACATAAAAACAAAAGAGCAGGCGTAATTGGTCTAAAGAGATAGAGCATCTTCTTCTATCTATGGACTTCTACTAAAATACCAATCCACTACGTAATGCCGGTTTTAAGGCCAAGCGACTCCTTAGGGAGCTATGCTTATTAAACAGTCTTGTCAAGCTTAATTGAATGCTTACACTATATTATTATTATTATTTTTATTATTGTACAGTGATGACGTTTCATATGTCTATTGTTTTCATTGTTATCATTGTTTATTACCAGAAATAAGTGGAAATTATTTGACAATTTCGCAATTTCACTGCGTGTTTACACTGCTGTAATATATATCTTTGTAAAGTTTGTTAACAATTTACATAATGTAATCAGCGCATTACCAATTTCGTTTCACTATAATTCAAAGCCCAGAGAGGTTCTGAGATATGTCATTTCTTGCTCTTGTCTATTGAGAATGAGTTGGCACGTTCCTTAGATCCTACTGATTTGATTGAACAGTTTGCTATGCAGAAAGCTCATAAGGAAAAGTTCTAGTTGTTTTTTTTTGATGCAAAAAGAAAAACATCAAGAATGACTCTTTTTGAAAACATTTGGGTTTTGACAAGGTTGTTATTTTTCCTAGGGCCGGCACTGGACCACGTTCACCTTGTATGAATTTTTACAAGTTGAAACCAAATCATTATCTATTATTGACTTATTGAGACAAAAGTAATTTCCCTGGTTTTTTCTTTAAATAATTGTAGGAATGACAACATATTTGATTTATAGGATAAGAGCATTTGAACAAAGATAGTCAGGGGTTTTTATTTAGATTTGGATTATCTAGAAAACCTCCTCATTCGCTATTCGCATTCGACTTATATTGCAAGTTATTTGATTCCGAGCTCTTCATTTGGATGTCTGCGAATGTCTCTATGCTTGGTCTTTCTGGAATTTGCTATGAACGATATCGGGTGGTGGTGAAAAATGCATACATTTCCAACAAACAAGTTAACATTATTGCATTTGGTGTCTGGCCTATTGGTCTATTGTTTCATGGTTTTAAATACTTTCAAAAGCACATTGTTAATGGTTCGTGCGTTCTTCGCCGACACGAAAGATTGGATAGAATTATTGGCTTGCTCTCCTTTATGGGTTTGTTGGGTAAATACTTTATTAAATATTATATTTATTTAAAACTTGACGGATTTGAAAAATTTTTTCAATTTATACTCACGCATTTATTAATTCAACTGCGACTTCATTCAAATGTTCATGTAATACTATGATTATTATTATTATCGTGTTTTTATCAAATAATATGAAACAATAGCAAGTTCTCGAACCGTTCCTTCTGTACGCACTCTCTGCACTGGGTGTTCACGCCACTTTTCAAAACAAAAAATTACTTTTAATTATGTTCATAAATAGGTTGTTGGTGGAAATACATTTTAATCATTGCTAAGTCTCTTTAATTATCAAGTCAAAGCAATCTCATTTCTAATGTCACATTGTAATTTACAAATATAGCAAAATAATGACACTACTACTTTTAGGAATGGATTTGTATAATAGTTATAACTTGTGAAAATTTCCCAGTTTCATGCTTTATAAAACCAGATACTTTTAGAATATGCAAGCATTTTAATATAAATATCCGTTACTTTGAATTGTTGAGAAATATGTCGGAGTTCAAAGTTTTAATTTGTATATGGATAAATACTAAATTGTCTAGTGTTTAGTTTTCTTAAAATTGTATTAACTATAAATTTCTCAAGAGCTTATCTCGACAACTGGACTAATTAAGAGTTAAAGTAAATTTATTGCTAAAGTTAATAAGAGCGACAAACTAACACACATAAGCAAATGTAAATGTACAGAAATATAAATATACACCTTACTTAAAGGGCTTAAAATTTAAATGAATTGAGTCCAGGTGTTTGTTTCACTAAAAAACCCAAATATTTATTGCTTTTTCAGTAAAATGACCTTAATTTTTTTCTTAAAATGTTTATAATTTTTTTAGTTGTAATTTCCACATTGAGATCACTCAATAATTTCGAACCCTTTCTTTCTTCTTTGATTGCACTTGAACAATCAATTGAGGATTTTTAAGGAAATTGAGCTATTAACATATTTATGCATTATGCAGAGCGATTGATATTGAATTAAATTTAAATAAATAAATCGTAACATGATTTCTGCCTAAATTTAATATTTAATATTTCTATTGAAAATATTTTATATACAATGCTTTTAAATACTCAATTGTGATCTATAGATTAACCTCTCAGCACCCAAGGGTATAACTATCTGATATATTTCTATTTCATATGGTAATATATGCAAAACAACATTAAAAAATATACATGTTTATTTTTCAAAAAAATTATAACATTTTTTGAATGTGCCATGTTTGGTACATTGGCCATTCTTATCAGAAAATATATAAGAATATAAGATCGCAAAGATGTATTATATTGCATAAAAATTCAAAAAAAGTTTCGTTTTTTTCCAAGCAGAGTCAAATTCCGCATTTTGTGCAAATGTGTTTTGGCATCATGACAATGTCTGCATCTACCTCTATTCTAACTAAGCTCTGCCAAATGTGCAACTTGATCTTTCCATACAGCCGCAGTCAGCAGGGAAACAACAAAATTTCTATTATTTTGTTGTTATTTATCTTCTCTGTCATTATTCCTATTGTTATCTACAAACAGTGGCGTACACAGGGTTTCCAAATTTGATTTTGATTGGATAAATCAAAAAATTTTTCGTAAAAAATTGAAAAATTTAAAATCTAGGATCGTGAAATGCATTTTAGGGCCTATTTTCTCAATATTTTCAATAATATTCGCAGGCCTTCGCCCCGCATTAGAGAATAACAATGATGTCCCCCTTCAGAAAATCCTGGGTACGCCACTGTCTACTAAGTGCAAATACCGAAAAATTTCTAGAAATTGATTTCTTGCCTTGTTTTTTGCAATTGTTTGGATTCGTGTGAAATGTTCTCAGTACATTCATATATTGGGCATTTAACCACTTCCATAATAAAATAGATACTTAAGAAGTTCTCAAATTCATGAGTAATAAGTTATATATATATATATA